>CM039512.1:43980180-44047898 GCA_022432975.1 Begonia masoniana
TGCCACGGTGCGGTGTTGATGAGGCGGTTAACTTCTGTTTGTATGGGGAGTCTAATTTGTCTGATGTTCTGTTGGGAGTAGTGCAGACGGCTTTGATGATGGTAATAGCGAGGATTAGACACTTGGTTTCTCCTGTTATGACAATTATGATTTGGTGTGTTCACAATTATGAAGATTTGGATTTTATGGATAAGGATACAAATGGGCGTAAAATGGTATTGTTGAATTTCAAAAAGTTACTTAGGGTCAGGTTGTTTGACGTAAAATTTTGGCAGGTTCAACCATCGGTGAGTGAAGTCCACCAGGGGTATTGAGTGTTTTGCCACCGACAGATGTTGGAGGATGAATCATTAGACTGAGTCATCGGAGATGTTCTTCAGGTAGAAGTCACGGGAGATGTCTTCAGGAGAAAGCCATTCGGTAGATGTCTCGGTACAGTCTTCGCAGCTTACGTTTGTAACGGAGAGGTAGGCCGTGGTTTTTTGTTTTGTAATCGGATGATGTAGACAGTAGGTTTGCGTTTTAGACTGGAAGAGTAGATAGTAATGCTGTAGGATTTGATTTTAGATTAAATATCATCCCGACAAAGCAAATGTTGTGGCAGATGCTTTGAGTAGAGTAACAACTTCAGCCTCAGCCCTGATTCTTGACGTACCATTAGCCTTAGAGTCTGAATTCCAAAGGTTTAATCTAGAAGCAGTGCATAGTGTGTCAGCCATGCTTACTGCAATATCCTTAAGACCTACCATTCTTGAAAGAATAAAGGAAGCCCAGATAAATGATGTAGAGTGCAACAAATACAAGTTAAGCATGGATTTTACGGACAAATCAGATTTTAACTATTCTGCTGATGGAATCCTTAAGTTTAGAAATAGATGGTTTGTTCCTGCCATTAAAGAACTTCGAGATGAAATTCTTTCTGAAGCACATTCTTCCAGATTCTCTGTTCGCCCTGGGAGTACAAAGATGTACTAGGATCTTAAACAGCATTATTGGTGGCCAAGTATGCAAAGGAGTGTGGCAGAGTATGTAGGATCATGTTTGTGTTGTCAGCAGATTAAAGCTGAGCATCAGAGACCGTCGGGAACATTGCAACCCTTACCAGTCCCCGAATGGAAATGAGAGCAAATAACGATGGATTTTATGGTAGGATTGCCTAAGACAACGAGAGGACATGATGCAATTTGGGTGATCATGGATCGTCTAACCAAATCTGCTCATTTCCTGCCCATAAAGATGACATACTCGATGGATCAGCCTGCTGAATTGTATGTGCAAGAGATTGTTAGGTCACATGGAGTTCCAGGTACCATAGTTTCAGACCGAGATTCTCGATTCACATCTAAGTTTTGGAAGAGTTTGCACAAGGCTATGGGAACACAGCTTAGTTTTAGAACAGCTTTTCACCCTCAAACAGACAGACAATCCGAGAGGACTATTCAGACCTTAGAAGATATGCTCCGGGCATGCATATTAGATTTTCAAGGATCTTGGAGTAAATATTTATCATTGGTGGAATTTTCTTATAATAACAGTTTTCAGGCAACAATAGGGATGACATCTTATGAAGCACTGTATAGACAAAAATACAGATCACCGTTGTACTGGGATGAAGTTGGTGAAGCACAGTTGCTTGGTCCCGTCATTGTGCAACAAATTGTTGAGAAGGTTGCCCTCATCTGCCAGCGGATTTTGACAGCTCAGAGCCGACAGAAAAGTTATGCTGATAAAAGACGTAGGGAATTAGAGTTTGATGTAGGCGATGAGGTGTTTCTCAAAGTTTCATCGTTCAAAGGAGTTGTGAGATTTGGTAAGAGAGGCAAGCTAAATCCCAGGTTTATTGGACCATTTTCAATCTTAAAAAGGATTGGGAAGACAGCCTATCAACTGCAGTTATCAGCCTCTATGGAAGGGATTCACAATGTGTTCCACGTCTCTATGCTTAAAAAGTGTGTACGAGATCCCTCTCAGATTGTGGAACAGCAGAGTATTGAAATTCATCCTACCCTTACTTATGAGGAGAAACCAGTAAGGATCCTAGACTATGCTGTGAAAGTGTTGCGCAACAAAGAAGTTCCACTGGTGAAAGTCTTATGGCATAACCAGAACATAGAGAAGACAACTTGGGAGCGCCAGCAAGACATGATGGACCAACATCCAGAATTATTAAGGACAAAATTCTTTTAAGGAGGGTAGATTGTAACACCCGGTTCTATCAAACCGCTTCTCTTTTTTTTTTTAATTAATGACATACTTTATATGGTAATAATAAAAGTAGGTTTAATGGATGACTAGGCGAGGACATAAGGGTAATTGAAAATTTAAAAGTGGAAAACGTATTTAAGGAAAGAGGTTTTGGGTTTAATGCACTGTAGCCGCCACTGTTTACCAAATCATTTTCGACTCTCAGCCGGGGCGTTACATCTTCCCTCCCATTCTCTCTGAGCTAGGTGAGTTCTACTTTGATTTCTTGCTACATTGTAACTATCGATGATTGTGGGGATTTTAAATGTGAGTTTTGAGAATGCTGTAAGTGAGAGTTAGCTCGGGTTTGGGGCATATCAGGAATGCTTGATGATCTGAGTTCCTAAACTAGTTTCCTTATGAGTTCTGGTAGATTTGAGGATAGTTTAGAATGAAGCTTAACTAATACTCTTAACGGTGCGCGAGTTTTCTCTAAAATTGACATTAGGTCCGGTTATTATCAATTGAAAGTCAAATCAGAAGATATTCCTAAGACAACCTTTCGCACAAGATATGGACATTATGAGTTCTTGGTAATGTCCTTTGGATTGACAAATGCATCAGCAGCATTTATGGATCTTTTGAATAGAGTGTTTCACGAGTATTTAGATAAATTTGTCATAGTGTTTATTGATGATATTTTAATCTATTCACGTACTAATGATGAACATGCAAGACACCTGACCTTGGAATTGAGAGTACTAAGATAGCACCAACTTTATACTAAGTTTTCCAAGTGTGAGTTTTGGTTGGACAGAGTTCACTTTCTTGGTCATGTGATCTCGGGTGATGAAATATCTGTCGATCCAGTCAAGGTTCAAGCATTTAAGGAGTGGCCCAAACTGAAGAATGCACTGATATTCGGAGTTTCCTTGGTTTAGCAGGATATTACAGGAAATTTATTGAAGGATTCTCGAAGATTGTAACACCCCTCACTCGGTTAACAAGGAAAAACATGAAGTATGTGTGGACTGGGGAATGTGAATCCAGTTTCCAGACTTTGAAACAGAAGTTGACCAATGCTCCAATATTAACACTCTCTGTTGAAAATGGAAAGTTCAGCATTTATTGTGGCGCTTCCAAAGTTGGACTCGGTTGTGTGTTGATGCAAGATGGAAAAGTAATAGCCTATGCTTCTAGACAGTTGAAAACACATAAGAAGAATTACCCTACACACGACTTAGAATTAGCTGCAGTGGTTTTTGTACTAAAGATTTGGAGGCATTACTTGTATGGACAGTCTTGTGAGATATTTTCGAACCATAAAAGTGTGAAGTATATTTTCACACAGAAAGAATTAAATATGAGGCAACATAGATGGTTGGAGTTTGTCAAGGACTATGATTTTGAGATTAAATATCACCCCGACAAGGCGAATGTAGTGGTTGATGCTTTGAGTAGAGTGACAACATCGGCCTCTGTATTGATTCTTGACATACCATTAGCCTTAGAGACTGAATTCCAAAAATTTAACCTCGAGGCTGTATCCAGTGTGTCAGCCATGCTTTCTACCATATCCTTGAGGCCTACTATTTTGGAGAGAATAAGGGAAGTTCAAGTGAATGATGCTGAATGCACCAAGTACAAGTCGAGCATGGATTCTTCCGATAAGTCGAATTTCAATTATTCGGATGATGGAATTCTCAAGTTTCGGAATAGGTGGTTTGTTCCGGCTAATGTTGAACTTAGAAATGAAATTCTTTCGGAGGCGCATTCTTCTAGACTCTCTGTCAATCCTGGAAGTACAAAAATGTATAGAGACCTTAAACAACATTATTGGTGGCCAAATATGAAAAGAAGTGTGGCCGAGTACGTAGGATTGTGTTTAGTTTGCCAACAACTTAAAGCTGAACATCAGAGGCCTGCAGGAGCATTGTAACTATTACCAGTTCCCGAATGGAAATGGGAACAAATAACGATGGACTTTGTGGTAGGATTACCTAGGACAGCAAAGGGACATGATGCAATTTGGGTGATAGTAGATCGTCTAACCAAATCCGTCCATTTTCTGCCCATAAAGATAACCTACTCGATTGACTAACTAGCTGAATTGTATGTGCATGAGATTGTTAGACTGCATGGAGTTCCAAGCACTATTGTTTCTGACCGAGACTCTAGATTTACGTCAAAATTTTGGAAGAGTCTGCATAAGGCTATGGGTACACAGCTCAACTTTACTACAGCCTTTCACCCTCAAACAGATGGACAATCTGAAAGGACTATCCAAACGTTGGAGGATATGCTTCGTGCATGCATATTATATTTTCAAGGATCTTGGAGTAAGTATTTATCGTTGATGGAATTCTCTTATAACAATAGTTTTCAGGCAACCATAGGTATGACACCGTATAAAGCATTGTATGAGCGAAAGTGAAGATCTCCTTTGTATTGGGACGAAGTTGGTGAAGCGCGATTGATTGGTCCTGATTTTGTGTAGCAAACAGTGGAGAAGATTGCCCTCATCCGACAGAGAATCTTAACAACTCAAAGCCGACAGAAAAACTATGCCGATAGGAGACGTAGAGAATTAGAGTTTGAAGTTGGTGATGAAGTTTTTTTTAAGGTATCACCATTCAAGGGAGTTGTGAGATTTGGAAGGAGAGGCAAGTTGAACCCCAGATATATTGGACCATTCTTAATCTTGAAGAGGATTGGGAAGACAGCTTACCAATTACAGTTACCAACTTCTATGGAAGGGATTCACAATGTGTTCCATGTTTCTATGCTAAAGAAGTGTATGCGGGATCCAACTCAGGTTGTGGAACAGCAGAACATTGAAATTCATCCTACTCTTACTTATGAGGAGAAACGAGTAAAGATCCTTGACTATGCTGTGAAGGTGTTGCGCAACAAAGAGGTCCCACTGGTGAAAGTTTTATGGCATAACCAGAGCATAGAGGAGACATCTTGGGAGTGCTAGCAGGACATGATGGACCAACATCCAGAATTATTCAAGTATTGAATTTTGAGGACAAAATTCTTTTAAGGAGGGTAGATTGTAACACGCGGTTCCATCGAACCGATTTTACCTTGTCATCTAAGAGTGTACACTTTATGGATGAAATTGGGAGAATTATTTATTAGGTTAATGAGTGACTAGGTAAGTGCATAATGGTAAATAGAGATCTATAGTGGATAACGTATTTAAGGGAGGGTTTAATGAGATTTAGCCGCCACTGTTTTCTCATTTTCCTTTCTCGGCATTCAGCTCAGCTAAGCAGAGTTTCTCTCGGCGATCTTCCCTCCCATTCTCTCAGAGCTAGGTGAGTTTTACTTTGATTTCTTGCTACATTGTAACTATCGATGATTGTGGGGATTTTAAATGTGAGTTTTGAGAATGCTGTAAGTGAGAGTTAGCTTGGGTTTGGGGCATATCAGGAATGCTTGATGATCTGAGTTCCCAAACTAGTTTCCTTATGAGTTCTGGTAGATTTGAGGATAGTTTAGAATGAAGCTTAATTAATACTCTGTCTACGGCTATAGGTTTGAGCAAAACCCGAAATAGTTGGCAACCAAGCTTTTCCAGGAAACCAGGTAAGTAGAGTATGTGTGTGCCTTCGGGTCTACATCACAAAACAGTAGGTTTATACTTGTTTAAATGTTTTCTGTATGTCATGTATCATGTTTTGGAAAGAACACGAAAATGAATATACATGTAATGGCATGACAAGGTATGAACAGAATGTAATAGATCAGCTGTTAAGGGAACTAATCCGCCCCTTAATTTATGAAGAGGATGTATGACTTTGGGAAAAAATGATCCAACTCCCAATGGAACCGAGGGATCAGATCAGAGAAAGAACGCGAATGCAACAGAGATGTGAAAGTAGAAACTGTATGTCTAGGATTTATGTTTCAGCATATCATTTCATTGTTGCTTTACTTACTTAGCATTAGGCTAATAGATGAGTTTTGTGATGTAGGTGAAGAAGTTTCAGCAGGTGGGTTCTCGGAGTATGTTGAGGACTAGGCTGGTTAGAGGAGTACATTCACGCATCGACTTGACAATCTGATGGGGCGGTTTAACTAATGTCAGTAGGTGTGAAAGTCTAGTTAACAATGGTTCAGTTTTAGTATGCTAAGAATGTTAATGACAGCAGGAGTTGAATGTTTTTATTAATTTTGGAGCTTTTCTGATTATGAAAAACACGATTTGGTCTTAGTTGTAGATTGTTATTCTGGATTTATAAAATTGTGGATTTATGTTGTTTTGAATAGCTGCTGTTAAAATTTACAAGTTCTTTTAGTAGACAGAGTGGTCTGTTTGTTTAGAGTGTTACTGTTCACAGGTGGATGTAGTCTATTGGTGGGTGTAGTCTATCGGTGGATGTAATCTATCGGTGGATATAGTCTATCGGTGGATGTTGTCGAATGGTAGACGTGAGTAATTGTTTTTTTGTCATTTTATGATCGGTGGATGTGAGTAATTGGTTTGTCGTTTTATAATTGGTGGATGTAAGTAATTGGTTTGTCGTTTTATGATCGGTGGATATGAGTAATTGGTTTGTCGTTTTATGATCGGTGGATGTGAGCGTAGATGTGAGTAATTGGTTTGTCGTTTTATGATCGGTGGATGTGAGCGTAGATGTGAGTAATAGAGTTTGTCGTTTTGTGACCGGTGGATATGAGCGTAGATGTGAGTAATAGATTTTGTCATTTTGTGACCAGTGGATGTGTGTAGTCGACGCGTCGTTCGACTGACGTGAGCGGTGGGTGTTCGTGTAACGCCCCGAGTTATCTGAACCCGACTCGTTACACAAAGCTCGAACCTAACTAAGGAACTTTGAACTAAATTTAAAATTTCACTCGAAAATCTGGGTTTAACATTTTTCTAAAACTTCAAAACATTTAAATGCTTGCAGCGGAAATCATTTGAACAACAATGGAGTTAAACAATACCACGAAACATTGTTTGAAATGTTAAGAAACAATCGGCAAATAGGAACTGAAGTTTGAACCCTGAAATACATGAGAAGTCGCAGAAGTCAAACGCATCTGCCGATGAATAAAGTCAATGGAAGGAGCAGAACAAAATAGAAGGCTTCTTCCGATGACTAAACGACAAAATTCCTCATTCCCTTCTTCCGACAGAATAAACTGCATACACCGATCACTAGACGACAAAACACTTCTTACATCCACCGGTGACATCAGCCGGATGACTCATTCATCCGATCGACTTTATCACACATCCACCGGTGACGTCAGCCAGACGATTCATTCATCCGATCGACTTTATCACACATCCACCGGTGACGTCAGCCGGATGATTCATTCATCCGATCGACTTTCACTGAGGACATCTTCCGATAGAGAACAGATTAACAACACAACATCTGCCGATAGACTTCATCTACCGACAGTGAACAGAACAACAACTCTAACTACGGAAAGGAATTTACTCACTTTACTGAAACCATTCTAAAGCAATTCAAATCGTTGCATTACTCAAATCCAGTAAGAACCCAACATTTAAAATTCCACAGAATACTATCATCAGAAAATCTCAAAACGTATTTAAAATATTAAAGACCATTACTGTCATGAAAACTTAACATACTCAGATTGAAACACTATCAACTGAACCATTCCAACTACAGACATCAGTTAATCCACCTCATCAGTTTACCAGGCCGAAACATGGATGTACTCCTCCAACCACATCTATTCATCAGTGCACTCAAAGAAATCACCTGCAGTCTCCTCAACACCTACATCACAAAACTCATCTATTAGCCTAATGCTAAGTAAGTAAAGCAGTAATGAAATAAAATACTAAAATATGAATTCCTAAACATGCAATTTCTACTTTCTCATCTCAGTTGTTCATTCATCGTTTCTGTTCGGATCCCCCCGTGAAATTGGGAGTTGGATCAACTCTCCCAAAATATAAACATCCACTGACTCATTAAGGGGCAGATAAATTCCCTTAACAGTAAATCTGATTCACATGTTCAGATCCCCCTATAAAATTGGAAGTTGGATCAACTCTCCCAAAGTATGAATATCCACTGTCTCATTAAGGGGTGGATTATTTCCCTTAACAGTAAAACTGATTCATATAGCTGTTTCAATATGTTCAATCCTTACCATGCCAACATGCATTCAAATTCATTTTCGTATACTTTTTAAAACATGATGCATGACATACCAACACATTCCAGCAAACAAACCCTAATGTTTTGTGATGTAGGCCCGAAGGCACAAGCAAACTTTACTTACCTGGTCTCCTGGAAATCGCTCGGTTTCAACTACACTGGAAGTCCTGCTCACCTAGTCCGAGAAATGAAGGTCGGAGGGAAAAATCGCCTGGAGCTCTGCTGAGTTTGAGTTGAATACCGAGAAAGGAAAAATGAGAGAACAGTGGCGGCTAAACCTCATTGAACCCTCCATTAAATACGTTATCCAGTATAATATCTCAAATTACCACCATGCCCTTACTCACTCATTTATTAACCTAATCACTAAACCTCCCAATCCCATCCTTAAAATATTCACTATAATTTAATAAAGTAAACTGGTTAAACGAAACCGGGTGCCACAGTTCGTTAGTAGAAGACGTATTCAGTCTCTACGTCCACCGCTGAGATTATTTTGTTTCTGCTTCTGCCACTGACACTGTTTAGCGGTGGATGCCTTTTGTTTCTATTTCTATCGCTGAAACTGTTCAGCGGTAGACGTGTTCTGTTTTGTTTTGTTTTCTTTCAACTAATTGTTTTTAATATTTTAATGTCGTTTTATACAAATGAATTTCCGCTGCAAGTTTTAACGTTTTAAGGGTCAAACTTTGACCGTTGAGTGAAATTTTGAAATTTTCTCAGAATGTCATAGTGTGGTTCAGTATTATGTGTAGCGAACCGGGTTTATATAATTCGAGGCGTTACAAATTTTTAAGGTAATTATCGATTTGAACCCTGTACTATACATTTTTTTTTTCAATTAGCCCCTATACTTAAATAACCAGCAAACCGAACCCTGTACTTTGATTCTGTTATCATTTTTGACCTTCTATCAATAATTTCATTAAACCCTCATTTAAAATATTATCAAAGAATCTTAGATTCAGTTGAAATTTTTACCACATGTTCATTACTTAATAAAAAGATAATCTGAACATTTTCGTGAATTTTTAACACATGTACGATTTATTATAATTTTATTTTAGTATTTTATAAACATATTATAATAAATCATACAAATTTTAGAAAATCATGAAAAGTTTTCTATTATCTACCCATGATAGGTTGAATATTGAAAAGTTTTTCAAATAAATCTAATGTTTTTTGGTATTTGTTTGAATTAATCTCAGTTTCTTCTTTACTTTATAAATTAATTTTTTAAAAAAATACTAAATGATATTTTATTTATTTGAAAATTGTTTCACATGTTTAACCTGTCATGGATAGATAATAGAAAATGTTTCGTGATTTTCTAAAATTTGTATGATTTATTATAATATTTTTATAAAATACTAAAATAAAATTACAATAAATCATACATGTGTTACAAAATTACGAAAATTTTCAGATTATCTTTTAAATAAGTAGTGAACATGTGGTAAAAATTTTAACTGAATCTAAGATCATTTGGTAATTTTTTAAATGAGGGTTTAATGAAATTGTTGATAGAATGTCAAAAATGATAACAGAATCAAAGTACAGGGTTCGGTTTGTTGGTTTTTTTAGTATAGGGGGCAAATTAAAAAAAAGTGTATAATACAGGATTCAAATCGATAATTACTCAAATTTTTATTAGGCTTTTAAACCTCAAGTCGTTGTTTCTTTCCACTTTTCAGGAGCAAAGGGTGGTACCAGCTCATGAGTGAAAGGTAAAGTCAAGAAGTATTAAAAAGCTCAACGGTTAGGTCAGTAGTGGCTTGAGTTTTTTTATTTCTTGTATTTTCAGTTTGGCATGGGCCATCTATGTAAATTAGTTGTGGACAAAGTCCTGTTTGATAAGAGATTTCTGTATAGGTATGGGGTGAGTTTCAATATACTTTTGCTGCCATTGCATATGAATTGTTAATCATCAATAACTGTTAATTAATTATTGTGGTTTTAAGTTAGTGATTTGTATGGTAATCAATGCCCAATCCCTGACATGCCATGTGTAATTGTAATGATATGGATCAACTTAACGTAATAATTATAATCAGAGCAATTAAATATGATTGAATTGATATAAAACACTTCTTATAAAAAAAAAAAATTATTTATTGGAGCACATATAAGTGTAAATTCAATAACAAATGCTCTAATACTAGTCTAATTCTGAAACTTTATAGTCTTATATTAAACACATGCAAAAAGAGAATGGATTTTTAAAGAAAGGAATTGGACATATACAATGAAAGTTATGCATATTTCAAATGAATTCAATTAGTTTTATTGGAAAATTATACTGTTTTAGTAAATCACTCTAAATTGTATTTTGGAGTGGGACTTTGGAGACAGTTATTGAACAAGAAAGTTCCCCACATCTTACAGTATGTGGCTATGTAATAAAATGGACAACCAATAAAGTTCTGTCACGTGTCACTATTGGATTAGTGACTAATCATGTCATTAAGATGTAATTAAGAGGTAACTAAGATTTAACTAATCATGATTAATTAATTTAATCTTAGTAATTAGCTTAAGAGTAATATAAATTAATTAGTTTAAGCTAAGTATGATTAAAAGAAAATAAATATGCTATTTTTTAAAAAATCCATGCAATGAAGGGTAAAATGATACTTTTACATGGGTAGGTTAGACAAAATGGTAAATTGACCCTTAGATCTCAGTAAAGGTGGAGATGGCTGAGAATTCAACACATTTTGTGCTGATACAGAGGAGAAAAAAAGAGAGGGAAAAGAATAGAGAAAAGAGGAAAAAAGAGAAAATAATTTCAAAATTGAAGGTGAAGGACTGAGAATTGATCCTTCATTCTTCAATAAGAGTTGGTCCTCTCACCAAGAGGAATCGTTTTAGCTAAGAATAAAAATGAAAAGTTGAAGAATTAAAGGTCTTCAATAGGTAAGAAACATAACCTAAGTATTTATTAAACTACGTTGAATATTTCATAGTTTAGGTAGAGAAAATAGTGATTTTGGGAATTGCAATTAAAGTTATGGAATTATACATTATCAATCTTTCGAGAGGATTAGTTGGATTTGTTGTGTTTATGGATTTAAAACATAGAATGTTTTATGATAAGAAGTAATTATGCACACACACACACACAAACATATATATATATATATATATATATATATTACATATTTGGTAGAGCAATTTAATGATAAAGGGCTAGGTAACGATTTGATTTGGTTGAAGAAATAATGGAGATAGTGATCTCTAGGATAAAAGTGATTAGTCACTATTGATGATGGTTAAGTATTGGTACTATGGTTTGTATGAAATAAATTTAATTAAATGTAATAAAATGTCTAGCAAATTGTAAACATTAGACAATTGAGATTAGACATTCATAAGATATATCTAGATAGTTTTTGGTTATAAGCCATGATATAAGTGTGTGAAATGATATTATATATTAAATAGAGGATGTCTAGAAAGAGATGTGATCATTTTATGCATTATTAGTATGTATTATACATTCAATATATGCATAGTGATGATGGTTAAATTATATATATTATATAATTATGATTGGTCGCATTCGAACCAAATATATATCTCATCGGCAATGTATTGTGTAACGACCCAACCCCCCGATGGGCCAGGCCGTGCAATGCCCCTCGATGGGCCAGCTGCCACGTGTGTCCACAAGGGCCGTCTAGCTCAAGTGGTACCAAAGATGATGGACCCTTGGTTATGTAGACCTGGGAGCCAGGGTTCGAATTTCTGAGAAAGCAAAAACTCTCATTTACCAGGTGGTGGGAGAAGATCGTGAGTACACGTGGATGGCCTGTATGGACACACGTGGCAGCTGGCCCATCGAGGGGCATTGCACGGCTCGGGCGGGGGAACCCTTCGGGTCGTTACAAAAAAGGCACCTTTTTTGTAACGACCCAACCCCCCGATGGGCCAGGTCGTGCAGTGCCCCTCGATGGGCCAGCTACCACGTTGTTTCCCTCAGGTCGTCCTACGTGTACTCACGATCTTCTCCCACCACCTGGTAAATGAGAGTTTTTGCCTTCCCAGGAAGCTCAAGTGGTACCAGGGATGATGGACCCATAGTTATGAAGACCTGGGAGCCTGAGTTTTAATCCCTGGAAAGGCAAAAACTCCTATTTACCAGGTAGTGGGAGAAGATCATGAGTACACGTGGGACGGCTTGAGGGAAACCACGTGGCAGCTGGCCCATCGAGGGGCACTGTACGGCCTGGCCCATCGGGGGGTTGGGTCGTTACATATTGTGTGACGTGTCTAAAGTTGAAAAATAGGAGGGAAATGACTGTGAGTACTTTTTGTAACAACCGACAACTTCAACCAGGTGACTCCCTAACTGTATTAACGGTCATGAATATTCAATCTTCACGGTTTATAGTTTTATACCAAGAATAATTAATTTCATGTGGATTTAAACTAGGTTGAGTGGCAAAGTTGTAATAATGGAGGGAGATGACCACTATATAAAGAAAAAGGAAATGTTTTAAACCTCACTTGAACCACTGTAGCCGACACCTTCCTTTTCGGCGATTTCTTCTCTCCCAAGCTCTTGCTCTCTGCTTTCAGCATACCATCTTCGACGATCGGTTTTCTCTGCCACTACTCGACTACTCTGTGCCCGATGTAAGCAATAGACAACGTAGCTATCTGTTAGTTCGTTAGCTCTGTTTTCTACTCGGCATTGGAGTTTTGGATTTTCCAATGGCCGACTAATAATAAGAACATTTGAAATATGAGTGTGGGAATGCTTTTATCAAATCGATTCTGGACATTTAGAACAACCACCTCTGAGTTATCGATAATCGAATCAGTCTGTTTTGGTTTTGGATTTCAAACTGCACAGAGTATTAGACTAAGGATTCGGGAATAACTTTAGCTATTAAATCTTATGATAACTTGAGATTAGAACTATTAGGATTTTTGTTTTAACTACTGCAATGTAAATGTTTTAGGTGAAGAAGTTTGAAGAGAAAGGAGCTCAAAGTGCTAAGGAAACCAGGTAAGTGAATGTATTAAGATTTCCGGCTAATAGAGCCCTACATCGTGGGAGTACCAGGTTGTTTTAGATGTCTGATGTTTACCTTATGATGATGAGCTTGTCTGCACTTGAAGGATTGATGAATGATGTGAGTTATGCTATTTGATGACCTGCTAGTGAATGTGAAGTTGTCTGCTCTGATAAGATCCTTGTCATAGTCTGATGGGTTAAAAGTTCTCATGTTCATGCATCATGAATGTTTCTCAAGCATAAGAAAATGTTTTAATGCATGTTTTCCATGAACAAGATATGTATGTATGTATGTATGTATATATATATATTATATATATATATATATATATATATATATATATATATATATATATATATATATATATATATATAAGATTTATGCAACGTGGATTAAGTGAGGGTTGGGGGTGGTTCGGCGTATGTCACAGTCCAAAGAAGTACATATGAATACGACCCGCAGTAGGGAACAAGATCAAACTCACTGTCGAACTCCCTTTACCGGCACAAATTCTCTCTTGATCCACACAACCTAAACAAAGAATATGATCAAAGAATAAGAATGATGAATATGATCAAAGACTATGAATGATGAATATGATCAATGACTAGATGAATAGATCATACTATGAATGATGAATATGACCAATGACTATGAATGTTGAATATGATCTATGACTATGAATGATGATTTCAAGCAAAGATATGAACAAGAAAAAGACTTATGAGCATGTGATTTTCCCAAACTATACATTCATGCATCCATGTTAGTGTTGCATTCCTTACTAAGCATTAGGTTTATAGTTTAAACCTTATGATGTAGGTGACGAGTTTTCAGGTGAGGAACTCAAGGTTAATGAGGATGTCTAAGCTTGGTTGCTGGAGGATGCTCAGTGTGACAGTGAAGGCTGGATAGGCGAATAAGTTCCCTGGTTATGCTCATAGTAAGTCAGAAAAGTTTACGATGAACAGATGACTAAATTGAACAGAATTTCTTATAACAATGAGATTTGGATTTGAAGGGCTTGTCTTTAGAGTCTGAATACGATTTTAAGGATTAATGAATGGTTTGTTTTGTTTGAGTCTTCCGCTATGCGTATTTTTAGATGAGTTTATGATTGCTACTCTTTGAGGTTTATGGTTACTAAGTTAGGAATCGGGTGAGTTGTGATATGTTCTATCGAATGAAGATGTTTGACGATTATAGTGTTTTACTACCGTATGATAGAAGCTGGATGAGGCAATCATCCGGCTGACGTGATCGGCAGATGTAGAGTGTTTAAGCCATCGGATGATGAGAGTGTTATTTTGTCGTCTAGAGATCGGCAGATGTAGTGTAATAAGTCATCGGATGATGAAAGTGTTATTTTGTCGTCTAGCGATCGGCAGATGTAGAGTGTTTAAGCCATCGGATGATGAAAGTGTTATTTTGTCGTCTAGCGATCGGCGGATGTAGAGCGTTTAAGCCATCAGATGATGAAAGTGTTATTTTGTCATTTAGCGATCGGCAGATGTAGAGTGTTTAAGCCATCGGATGATGAGAGTGTTATTTTGTCGTCTAGTGATCGGCAGATGCAGTGTAATAAGTCACTGGATGATGAGAATGTTATTTGTCGTTTAGTGACCGGGTCATGTTTTAATTATTCACGTGAGATGCACATGACCACCAGATAATGTACCCTTATTTCATCGGATGATGTAGAGAGCTTCTCCACCGGATGGTATAAACACAGTTTTGTCGTCTAGTGACCGGTAGATGAGGTTCATTCTTCTATCGGTAGATGCAGTCTATAACTTAAAGTTTTCCCTTCACTAGCCGATACACATTGTACTGCCCGCCGGCAGATATGTAATGTTTTCCTTTGCCGATTGAGGCTTAGCGAATCGCATATGACATCTTGAGTTAAATTATGTTAAAAAAAAAAAAGAATACACTGCTAATAATGAATTATGTGTGAGCAATAAGGGTTAAATGATTAAGAAAGATACGGATTATGTGACGATCCCTCCTGGGTCGTTACACTTTTGGGTTGCAAATCCCTAACCTTCCGGAGGTATATTGTTACATGTAAGCGCTATTGTGAAATAGTCAGTAGGATGTACGCATGTGTGAAGCTTTACACATTGAGATTGTTGATCATGCATATAGACATTTACATTATATGTCGATATGGATCACACACACTGACATTCACCTAACATGTTCATATGGTACTGAGATCAAGTAAATAATATTGTGCACACACTTGCATTGATTCACTTATCATGTCACAAGTGGTGAGTGAGAGCTGCATTTCGTACTTATTACATATAATTGAGTATAGAATAATCAATTGGTAAGTTGAAGTATCTAGGCAATGATTTACATTGTCATATGTCTAGACATATTTATATATGTATTGATTAATTCTTGCACTTAGAGGAATATAATAAACATAAATTGAATTGGACATTAGTCGTAAATGTCTAGTGAGTTTTATACAGAAAATATAAGATAGACATTAATTGCATATATATAGTGAGTTCATGAAGAATATTGAATTAGACATTTATCATAGATGTCTAGTGATTTTGTTAAAGATGTGAGATGTACTTTAAATAAATATATCTAGATAAATATGGTAAATTATAGACCATGAGATGAGTGTGAGAAACGTTATTGCATTAAATATAAATGTCTCGATGAACTTGGTTAAATAGAAACCATGAAATAAAAAGGGTAAGCCATAAATGATAATCAAGTTTCTTATAATAATAATTAGTGGTGGAAATATAGTGCATAAAGATGAGTGGATCAAAAGTATGAGAGAAAAATTTAGTTAGACTATGATTATCTAAATTATCTGTCTAAGCATTCTTATAAATGTACAATACAATTCTTATATAAAGAGGCGTGACACACAGTTAAACATTACTAATAAATATTTAGATAAATTTGTTAATATCTAAAACCATGGGATGTGTGATCATGAGAGTTGATCAATGTTGATAAATAGAAACGATTGTTGTGAGGACTAATCATGGACGGAAATTAGTACATGATTAGATGAAATTTCAGTCTAGTTTGGTGAATCTTTAATTAGAATTCTTACTGAGCTTTATAAAACTCAATCTGTTATTTCTTCCAATTTTTCAAGAAAAGTTGGTGACAACTCATAGGATAAAGGTAAAGAAATAATGGATTGAAGGGTTCAACATAGCTTAGGGCTAGAAGAATTTTATTTTGGGTTTTCTCTTTTTATGTATTAGTGTAACGCCTCCGAACCCACCCTGGCTCGGAACGCTACTTTGCTAACCAAACCCACGTTGAAACATAATTTAAACTAGGCCTAGACTCGCTTATTACCCTTACTCCTAACCGCTAAGCACCACAGCGTTTTCCCCGAAAAATTCGGCAGAGTAACGCCTGAAAATGGCGCCTCCAAAAATGCTAAGTACCTGCACACAAAACCAATTCCCAACCAGATCCAGAATATTCTTACTCAGCTAATCACTCACTATCCAGCATACAAAATCTCCAATAATAGAAAAATGGAAAACTAAAATACTAACATTCCCAAATGCAGAAAATCCACAGGTTAGGGCGACCTATCACCCTTAACTTAACTATATACAACAATAAATATTTACAATAACCACCAAAATATTAGACCCCACATCTCCGAAGACCATGGTCGAGACGCCCCGACAACTGCCCGCACCGGCATACCGCGTACATCAACGACTGCGTCCCAATCCTAGCTTTTCTCGAAGCTTTAACCTGTACTCCTGTCGTCACCTACACCACAGAACACACACACACGTAAGCTTAAGCTTAGCAAGTAATGAAGAACGAATATAAACATTCACAACGCACACCACACTCACACAATACTCAAGCAATAACCAACAAACAAACAACACCGACAACCAATATTTGCCGTGCACCGAAGTGCCATATTTGCTGTGCACCGAAGTGCCAATTTGCCGTGCACCGAAGTGCCATATTTTCCGTGCACCGAAGTGCCAATTTGCCGTGCACCGAAGTGCCAATTTGCCGTGTAATGACCTGGACCCCGTTCCCGCAGGCCCAGGCGCACTACTCAAGATTGCCGTGTAATGACCTGGACCTCGTTCCCGCAGGCCCAGGCGCACTACTCAAGATTGCCGTGTAATGACCTGGACCCCGTTCCCGCAGGCCCAGGCGCACTACTCAAGATTACCGTGTAATATCTAGACCCCGTTCCCGCAGGCCCAGGCGCACTACTCAAGATTGCCGTGTAATGACCTGGACCCCGTTCCCGCAGGCCCAGGCGCACTACTCAAGATTGCCGTGTAATGACCTGGACCCCGTTCCCGCAGCCCAGGCGCACTACTCAAGATTGCCGTGTAATGACCTGGACCCCGTTCCGCAGCCCAGGCGCACTACTCAAGATTGCCGTGTAATGACCTGGACCCCGTTCCCGCAGGCCCAGGCGCACTACTCAAGATTGCCGTGTAATGACCTGGACCCCGTTCCCGCAGGCCCAGGCGCACTACTCAAGATTGTCGTGTAATGACCTGGACCCCGTTCCCGCAGGCCCAGGCGCACTACTCAACCACTCACACAACTCTTAGCAACGCAACAACTCAACGCAACCAACACGACAACAACCAAGCAATTCATTACTCAAACACCAAACATTTAAAATCATGCTTAACCAAACAAACTAAGCAAAGCAACCAAACCCAACAACAACCAATATTTCATTGCCACACTACTTAATACCAAACAACACCCGGTATTCAATAAAACACAACAATCAAACAAAACCAAACAAAACAACTAACCAAATAATACAAGGCAACCACACCACCCAAAACAATACAAGGCAACCAAACAAACAACAACAAACTTACCGTTCCGTGGTCTAGGCCCGAAGGCAAAACAAATATCTCCACTACTTACCTGGCGTCCTAGCCCACTGAGGATTCTCGGTTATCTGTCCACCTACGGCTTGACCTACGACAAATATTCAAACTTTATTAAACTCAAGGTTACATTCACCAATTACAATGTCAATTAACCCCACTCAGATTAATTTAGACTTGGCATGCGTAACTTTTGCTACGCTTAACGGAACGACTCGTTTTCAACGGCTAAACGATTCAACTAATAACCTAGTTTAACATACCAAGAGAAGCTATAAAACTAATAATCGTTGCTAAGTCAAAACCCCCAAAACAGAACCGATTTTTACACTAAAACATCTAAAATTCCAACTCTAACCCAATTTCACCAATTCCTTCCCCCAATCAGGCATATTTCAACTCAATTAGCCTAATCTAACTAAAACCTAACTAAACGGGCCACTAATTTGGGTTCGGTAAAAACTGACCTGAAACTTCAAACGCGCGTAACTTTTGCGTCGGTTATCGGAATCGAACGATTCCAGCAGCCACGTACTCCTCTAATAACCTATTATAACCTGCCAAAATGAATTTAAAAAGAAACGACCGTTGCTAGGTTAAATTGGCAAAAACCCGATTCTGCCCCTAACCCAGAAATTTCCTCTTTCTGATTTTCCATCAAATTCCACCCAATTCCTCACCAATCGACCACCCATACCCTCAATTAGCATAAACTAACTCAAAATCCCGAAGCTACAAGAAAAACCCGAAATCCCCAAATTGGAGCCCTCGGTTTTTAGCTCCTCCCGAGCTGCACACTGCTCGGCATTCCTTGCCAGCACCGAGCTCAGCAATTCGACGCCAAGAGCGACCAAAAATAGCCGGCGATTGGAGCTCTAACAGCTCGTCACCGTCGGCCCTGAACAGAACCGAAACAGGGGAGGAGAAACTACCTGTTTTCGGTCGGTTCTGGCGCGGAGAAAGCCGAACCGAGCTCTGGCCTCAGCTCGTCGGCGTCTGCACGTCTGAACGGTGGCCGGAGTCGTGGTCGCCGGAGTCTCCCTCTCCTCACCCTTGCTCCTCGCGCTCAGCGTCGGGCACTCGACAGAATAGCTTCGGCTATTCTGTTGAGTTTTATTTATTTATTTATTTTTTAAATAATAATAATAATAATAATAATAATAATAATAATAATAATAATAATAATAATAATAACATTAATACTAACATTAACATTAACAACAATAACATTACCATTAAATCTCGTTTTTAAATTATAAATTTTCGTAATTTAACTCTCATCCCGTAGCCAGCTTAAGTTCTCCATTTGGCATACCCGAACATAATTTAATAAACGGTTTAGTTCAACCAAATTTATTCACTTTTCTTTTTTTTTAAAAAAAAACCCGGGTGTTACAACTAGTTTTGTATGACCAATGTCTGTAAATTAAATTGTAGATAAAGTCTTGTAGATAATGAGACTTGTTACTATTTATTGCTGCCCAGTTGCATATCATTTATTATTTCCACTATGCTGATGGTTCATTTAGCATTCTTTAAGTGGAGAATCAACGTAGCTATCTCGGTCTTCGAGGGCATCGAGATTGGAGTTGTGATACTAATGGAACCTCAAGATAGTGAAATAAGCTAGTTTTTTGCTTTGTTTGTGAGTAAGAAAGGGAATAATAGCAACCTAACTACATCATATGAAACTTAGTTAAATTTGAAGGTGTCGCACATTTCTAGAAAGTTCACTAGATGAACATTAGGACATTAGGATCGTAGTTCGATAGCCCTCCAAACTACATTGGACTCTAAATGATCTAAGTAATAGCATTAATTCAAAAGTATTTGCTCCAATGGCGGCTAGATAATACTTGTCTGAATATAATCCATTTGCAGCATAGCATAATACCTCAAAGTCTTAGGTTTTTGTTCTTCAAATGCTTCAACTATTGAAAGTTCTTGATATGAATTCTGTCTTTTCTCTTTTTTTTTTCTTAATTTCTTTTGCAAGTTGATAAGTGTGTATTTTACACACTTAATTATGCTCTTTTATATTTGATTTGATAAATTTTTCTCAAGCATTTGAATGAATTTAACGTTTCTGGTATAAGTGTCCAGATAAGATTAAATTTAACAGGTTAATCATAAACTATTAAAGTGTGTGGTGAACAGAAGCATCGCCGATCGATCGGCTATTTTAATTGTCTTAATCCTAATCGTTGATCGATCAGCTATTTTAAATGTCTTAATCTAGACCGTCAATCAAACAGAAAATATGAGATTAGGATAAAAGAGGCAAAAAGAGGAGAGAGAAATAATCCAGGCCCTAGCGAGACGAAAATAGAAAACGAAGCGAGAGCAAGGGAGAAAAGAGATTTCAGATCGACAACCCTAGTTTTTCTTTCTTTTCCTCTTCTAAACTATGAACATATTTATTATTCTTATTGTTTTTCTTTATTCTAACATGAACTAATTTTCTTTTCTAAAGCTACGATGTAGCCAAATTATGACTATTTAGTTTTTCTTTTAATTCAAGTTGTTAATTTTTTGTTTCAATATTGTGTTGAGTCAATTATCCTGTTATTAAAGCTTGTGATTGCCTGATCAACAATAGCATGTTCGTAGGATTGTTTTGAGACCGATAGGTAATAAATAATCGTGCACTGAATAATTTACTATGAAAAGGATGTTAGACTAGAGAGAGCTAATGCGTTTATGTGGTATTTTAATTTCTCATTCTTAATGTATTCAATTAATTCTCAGGATTAGAGACCGAGAGGTAATAATTCGTTAGTTGGATAAGTTTGTCATTACTCGAGAGAGATTGATAAATACTTTTGTGAAATTGCCATCAACACATAGAAATAGAAAATAATGAATTGGATTAGGAATATTAAATATGATTAATTTTGGTGAAATCGAAAACTCTAGAGCTGTCTCATTATATTTTCAAACTCATTTAATTTCTGCGATTTAATTAAATTATTTTGCTGCGTTTTATTAAATCCAAAATCATCAAAGTTCTGTATTCATTATAAATTGAAATTAATTTCATTTGATAATTAGTGAAACTAGTCTTCGTGGGATCGACTCATACTTACGAACTTTATTACTTTTGCGACACGTTCACTTGCGTAGGATTTTTCGCAACACAAGTCTTCTCGATTTCCAAGTTAAGAGTTAAAATAGCAGCATTTTTATCATTTTGTATGCAATTCTTAAGCACTTGAAAACACAAAAAGAATAGAAAGTTGAACCTAAAACCAAAATAAATTCTCTTTAATTAAAAATTTAAAAGTAAAAAAAATTATCCAGCAATGACGCAAAAAACATATTAGTGATTTTATACACAATGCAAGTACATGTGTCACCACAAGTAATACAGTGATAAAACCAATGTCAAATCCACATGGAGGTAATACAATTAAATTTTCAATTGTCAATTTACTTTTACTTCAATTTTTAATTATTAAACTTCTAATAAAAGAAAAAGAAGAACTTAAACACAAATTAAATTCACTTAACCAAAACATAAGACTACAATTATCACAATAATCTACATAATTAAACTATTTACCTTTTTAAGTAAACAATTCATGTGAGTTAGTTAACCGAGCAACCATAATTATCTAAAACGCCTCTTGATTGTCGATTAGAAATATTGTTAGAAATTATCTTCACTTTATTTCCAATCCAATAAAACAATAACAATTCATCAACTTTATGTTTTCAATTAGGTGACATATGTTATGCATGTATATTTCTATTCTACACAAACTCACGATTTCCACTCAATGGTTTTGTTATTCTGTTCGTAGCTAAATACAAATTCTTTTGTCAAATTCATTACATGTGATAAAAATTAACCTAACTATTGGCCTAATGATGAGATTAACAATCCGCACCAAACAAAATAAACAAACCCAATACGAATCAATATAATGAAAAAAGAGAAAAAACTTTAATTAGGTTTCAAGTGAGTTCAAATCGCAATCCTATAGTAGAAAATCTCATGATAGCAAGAGAAAAATTAATAGAGAAAATCAAAGAGAAAGAGAGATGAAACCTAGTTGAAGCCCTTTGTTTCGATAAATCGTTGCGCTTCTTTGTAATCTCCAAGTATACTAGAAAGAATTAAGTGTCAAAATCTCTATTCTCTATTGAATTTTAAATTCTCTAGCTTTTTCTCATCATTTAGTATGTGTTTATTTATAGAACGTCATTAATACGACTTGTTTGACCTAATTTACTATTGTTGGCATTGTAGCGCATGTTTATGAACACTCTATCATTGCGCAATTTCTTGGAGAGCACTGTAGTACTCTGAGGCGACAATTGTAGTGCCCTTTAGGTTTTTAGAAATTTGTCATAGACTTTGTATCGCTCTCATGGGTGCTATAGCATTGCTCTTCAAACGACGTATTCTGCTTCTTGACCATTAGAGTGCTCAGATAAAGCGTTGTTGATGCACAAAGCAACCTTTGATGAAATCGATTGAAAAGATGAAACAAGGAATGGCGAAAACTTCAAGTGGCCCAATTTGATGATCTCCTCGGCCAATTTGGTAAGTAGGTTTTGTCCTCCTTCTACGGATCCAATCAAGAGAATGGAGCAGGTAGAACTCGGTGATAAGGGTTCCTCAAGCAACCTCGAGCTTGGGAGACAATGAAGGCTTTACTTCCCTTGGAAGATCCAAGTGCAATACCAATTGGTAATCCGTAGCAAAAACGCTAGGAGAAGGTGACTCATGTATTGATTGTGTGAAAAATTACAAACGCCAACGCTATGCTCTAAATAGGGTTTACAAGTTAAGGATGACTTCAAGCTAGCTGTTGGATCTCATGAAGATGAAGGGCCAAGATTGCAAGGGTGTTTTTTTTTTAAAAGGCGCTCTCTTCTTTGGCCGAACTAGTGCGCTATCTTCCTTTGTTTAGGGCTAGGTCATCACTCAATATTCTCCTCTATGTGAGCTGCTCCTTGCCTTGACGTGGGGCCCAACTCTTGATTGAGTCATCACAAATACCCAAAGCCACCATCCATTCATCTAGTCTTATCAAACATCTAGTCCTAACCAATAATCTAATGCAATGCATGCCATTATTAAGGCTATTGTTTGCCCATTACAAAGGTAGGCCCAATGTTTGCCTCAAAATGAAAATCAATAAAAAAAAAGAGTTACATGGAATGGATGTCGGGGAGACAAATCCCCGCTTCATTTTTGTTGTTCATTTGCTCCCAAGTGATGACGTGCAAGGGGTGAGACAAATCTTGATCAATGAGCTCCCATTTCAAGTCATTAAAAAGAGCCTCACCTGCAAAAGCATAAAACTTGTTAGTAAACAGGTTAGATAGAACTTGAGCCGTAGTTTGAGAACAAGTGATGGGCCAGTGAGTCACATCAGGTGTAGTGTAACACCCGAGAATTTCCTGTAATGCACTCATGTCTTAGATTAGACGTATTAGGAGGGTTTAATTATTCAAGATTTGTGATGAGCATGGAAGTGGTAAAGAAGAGAAAAGATAAGTGGAGAAGTTGACATTTCAAACCAAAACAAGTTGAAAAGTCAAAAGTAGTTGGTTTGAAAAGTCAATGTATATTGAACCAATAGAAACTTAAAGGAGAATCACATGAAATAAATGAATGATGTGGGAGGTTTTGGCGTTGGAATGCATGAGAGAAAAGTGAGGGTTTAAGTGTAATTTTAAAAACATTGGTGGTAAAAACAAAAAGGTAAAAAGTTGGTTGATTAAAAGACAAAACATTCAAAACTTTAGTCATCTTCTTCTTCCCCATTCTTCCTCTCCACGAACCAGCAACCTTGGCGCTCTCTCCTCCTCTTTTCCATAGATTTTCCAAGGTTTAAGGTAAGTTTTGTTGGGGGTTTTAGTTTAATGTTTGTTAGGGTTGGTTTTTAAGGGTTTTTAGAGTGTTTTTGGAGATTTTGGTTAGGGTTTGGAAAACCCTAACCATGGAGTCCGAAAATTGGGGTTCAAGGTTTTGTTTTCTTTCCAAATTTGAAAGTTTAGTTGTTGGATGAATTGGGTTAGGTGTTATGGGGTTAGAATGAAGATTTGAAAAGTGTTACACAAAAAACCGGTTGTGAACACTCAATGGCCGAATCTGTCTTTGATATTTTCGGGTTGGTTAAGGTGTTTGTTTGGTTGATTTGAGTGTTACAATGGATATTAGACGTGTGGAGGTTTACAGATTGGGGTGGCACGTTGAAATTCGTTGAAAAACGAGGGAGTTACGACTGTTTGAAGTTTGACGGTCAAAATGGTGCACGATTCGGGTTTTGTGTTTTGGGGAATGAATTGTGTGATAGTTTTAGTTAGTTTAGGTTAAGAATTTCTTTTGAGTTCATTAGTAAATTTATAAGTTGAGTTTTCGTTATTTTAAGTAATCTAGCGAGTAGTTTGGTTGGACGATAGAAAATCTAGGAATTTTGGGTTTTGCGAGTTAGGTTGAAAAGTTGGTTAAAGCGTATGGTTAGAGTATTACTAAGTGATTTCTCTTTTGTTATGTTAGGGTGACAAGTGAACGATTGGGCTAACTGAGCGTAGAATTACGAGCACGCACAAGGAATCCAGGTAAGTAGCGGATGTGTGTGGTTTGCCTTCGGGCCTACACCATGGAACGGTAGGGAATTGGTTGTTTGCTTTGTTTGATTGTTGTTTAGTTTTGTGTTGAGTATTGTAATTGTGTGACATGCATCACAGTTTTCAAACTACGAGAAACGAGTTTTAAGTATGGTTTTGCATGGTGAGCTTGAACCGTAAGGGATGGTGTGAGTTGAATCGTGAGGTGGTTTGTGTCGGAGTCGCCTAGTCGCGTTAGGGTAGCACCTGCGGGAAACTCCATGGGAGTTGTCCAGTCGCGTTAAGGTGGTACCTGCGAGGGACTATAGTGGAGTCGCCTAGTCGCGTTAGGGTAGCACCTGCGGGAAACTCCATGGGAGTTGTCCAGTCGCGTTAAGGTGGTACCTGCGAGGGACTATTGTTGAGTCGCCTAGTCGCGTTAGGGTAGCACCTGCGGGAAACTCCATGGGAGTTGTCCAGTCGCGTTAAGGTGGTACCTGCGAGGGACTCCAGTGGAGTCGCCTAGTCGCGTTAGGGTAGCACCTGCGGGAAACTCCATGGGAGTTGTCCAGTCACGTTAAGGTGGTACCTGCGAGGGACTCCAGTGGAGTCGCCTAGTCGCGTTAAGGTGGTACCTGCGAGGGACTCCAGTGGAGTCGCCTAGTCGCGTTAGGGTAGCACCTGCGGGAAACTCCATGGGAGTTGTCCAGTCGCGTTAGAGTGACACCTGCGAGGGACTCCAGTGGAGTCGCCTAGTCGCGTTAGGGTAGCACCTGCGGGAAACTCCATGGGAGTGTCCAGTCGCGTTAAGGTGGTACCTGCGAGGGACTCCAGTGGAGTCGCCTAGTCGCGTTAGGGTAGCACCTGCGGGAAACTCCATGGGAGTTGTCCAGTCGCGTTAAGGTGGTACCTGCGAGGGACTCCAGTGGAGTCGCCTAGTCGCGTTAGGGTGGCACTTGCGGGGGACTTTGTGTGTGTTGGACACCTGCGAGGGACTCCAGTGGAGTCGCCTAGTCGCGTTAAGGTGCATTGTTAGCACGTGTGATGAGCTTCGGTTCTGTGAATGAACAACGAGTAGCAAACGAAAGAACAGCAACTGAGCAAGTAGAAACCTCATCTGTTAGGGGTTGTGTTGCATTATGTTTGTTGTATGCATATTTCCCTACTTACTAAGCATTAGGCTGATGTTTTGTGTTCCGTGGTGTAGGTATAGACGGGAGTATAGGTGAGGACCTAAGGAAAGCTAGGCTTGGTGCGCAGTTAGTGATGTACAGGGCATGCCGGTGCAGGCAGTTGTCGGGGCGTCTCGATCATGGTCTTCGGAGGGTTGTGAGTGATGATTATTATTTTGGCATTTTTGATGTATCTAGTTGGTGACTGGGAGATTTGATACGTGTTGGCACGTTGTTTTTATAAAGGTTTTCGTAATGAATTTTTAAAGATTTCGAGTCGTTGGGTTGTTGAGTAATGGTGGTGGTATTTTTGGGCTTTTAAATTATATATTCTCAGGTTTTATATTGCAGGTTTTGGTTTTAAAGGATTTAGGCGTTATGCCGTCCATTTGAATTTAAAACAAACGACGTCGGGTTTAAGTTCGCTATTTTTATTTATATTCGGTTGAAGTCGGTTTTCTAAAATTTTTACGGGAATTGAAGGTTCGAGTGTCGGGGAGGTATGGTTAAAGTTTCGTGAATTTTGGAGGTATACAAGGTGGAGAAATATGAGGAAAAGTGGAGAAAGGTAAAAAGGAGTCAAAATAGAAGGTTTTTAAGCATTTTGGGTCGAGAAAACCCGAGGAGGCCCGATCGGTCGGGCCTCGGACCGCGACCAATCGCGGTGGGGCGCACAGGCGCGCCCCAGCGCACAGGCGAGCGCGGCGCGCGCACAGTGTCAAGGTCCGGGCTTGTCCAAGGCATGTTGCCTATGGCCGCCCATGCTGCTAGGTAGATTTATTTCATTTTTAAGTAATTCTGTTGTAATCTTTTTCTTTCTATTTTTGGCAAGTGACTCCTTGCCTACATAGCATGTCCACTCCTGCTATAATGGAGATGGCCCGGATTGCTCTTTAGGGGGAGAGGCATGACTGCACGTAGACCCCCTACCCAACGTTGTAATTTGCTGCTATTCAATCAAGGCTTTTTACACACACTCTTTATGCAAACTTTATACTCAAATGATGCTCCTTTCGGTTAATCTCGCTCGCTCGTTGCTTACTCGTTAGACACAAGCTCGCTCTAACGAAGTGGGCACTCGGTGCCGTTGGCACGCTCGTTGGCTGACCCAGTACTAGTGAGATATTGGGTGCCGCACGGTCTCGATACGCCCTTTGAAAGTAGGACCGTGACAATTGGTATCAGAGCCTAGGTTGGCTCAAAAACGTGAGAAATCATGTCGAAGAAGAATTTGACAGAAAAGTCGGGTTCGCCATCAGATCAACTCGAGCGCCTCGTCGAGTTGGAAGAAGAAATACGGTATTTGCAAGACATACCGGACAACATTCGATTCATAGAAGAACGAATGAAGGAAATGTCTGAATTTCCTACCGAAATAGCCACTATTCACAACAGGATAGATGCCATACCGATTCCAGAGCTGTTGAATCGGGTGGAGACCCTCGAATCCCAACAAGAAAAGGGAAAGGGAGCTGACACAGGAGAAAGTTCCACAAGTGCAATAATCGGGGTCATGGAGCGCGTCGATGAGATCGAGCTAGCTCATACCCGGTTGTCAGAAACTGTGTCCCAAGTAACAGAGGACTTCAGGACAATGTTTGATTCTCTCAAAGCTGAGATTGGTGAGATCAACGTTAAACTGAACTTGACTATGAGAGCCATGGGAAGTCAAACCCATGGTACTGCTGCTGCTGAATTTAGCCGAGTGAAAATCCCAGAGCCAAAATCCTTTGGGGGAGCTCGAGATGCAAAAGAAATTGAGAATTTCATCTTCGACATGGAACAATATTTTAAAGCCACCAAAACAGATGATTATTCGAAAGTTACCTTGGCCACAATGCATCTTACTGGAGATGCAAAACTTTGGTGGAGATCGAAATACCACGATATCAGTATGGGCGAATGTGTGATTGATACTTGGGAAGAACTAAAAAGACAACTGAAGGATCAATTCTTTCCAGAGAATGTCGAGTTTAATGCCCGCAGACTACTTCGAGAGTTGAAGCAGACTACAAGCATTCGTGATTATGTTAAACAGTTCTCGGGACTCATGCTGAACATTAGAGACATGTCAGAAAAAGATAAGATCTTCACTTTCATCGAAGTTCTTAAGCCGTGGGCCAGAACTAAATTGTATGAACAAAGGGTGCAAAGCCTTTGAAGCGCGCTTGCCGCAGCAGAGCGGTTGTTTGACTATAACTCTGAGAACCCTGCACCAAAGAAGAATGCTCCTAGTAGCTGAAACGCCGCCAAGTTTCAGAAGCCGAACACTGGTACTATTGAAAAGAAACCATTTGTTCCAAGAGAAGGCTACGAAGCACCAAGAAATGCTAACAATCAGCGACCTACAAATAGGCCTATGTCTTGCTTTCTGTGCAAAGGACCTCATCGAGTGGCCGAATGCCCTCATAGATCGGCCTTAACTGCCTTACAAGGTTCAATTCGAGATGACAACTCAGTTAAGGAAGTTTCTGAAGAAGAATCCACTGAGCTTGCCGAAGTTGGTACTATGACTTTCTTGTCAGCTGTACAACAACAGATGGAGGAACTAAGGAAAATCCCAGAAAAAGGTCTCATGTATGTGGAGTCCTTCATCAATGACAGGGCCACTACGAGTACAATGATAGATTCGGGAGCTACTCACAATTTTATTACAGAGAAGGAAGCTCACCGACTTGGTTTGAAGCTGGAAAGGAATGGCGGAAAGATGAAGACAGTGAATGCCAAAGCGATGCCAGTACTTGGAATCGTAAGAAGAGCTCAGTTGAAGCTCGGCTCATGGACAGGACTTATTGACTTTGTCGTAGCACAAATTGATGACTTTGATATTATCTTAGGGATGGATTTCTTGATGGAACATAAAGTCATCCTAATGCCCTCAGCGAAATGTTTAGTAGTCACCAGTAACAACCCAACCGTTGTTCCTGCAATTCTAAAACAACCAAATGTCATCAATACAAAGATGCTCTCTGCTATGCAATTTAAAAAAGGGCTGAAACACGATGATCCAACTTACATGGTCGTTCCATTAGGGTTGAGTACAAAGAAGGAGGAAGTAATACACCCTGAAATCTCAAGAGTTCTAGAAGAGTTTAGGAGTACCATGCCCGAGTGCTTGCCCAAGACATTACCTCCAAGAAGAGACATCGATCATCAGATTGAACTGAACCCCGGAGCCAAACCTCCTGCAAAGACCCCATATAGAATGGCTCCGCCAGAGCTGGCAGAACTAAGGAAGCAATTAGATGAGCTACTTGAGGCCGGATTCATCAGACCTGCTAAAGCACCTTTTGGAGCGCCAGTGTTGTTTCAAAAGAAAAAAGATGGAAGTCTACGAATGTGCATAGATTACCGGGCACTCAACAAAGTCACAGTGCGCAACAAGTATCCCATTCCACTCATCACTGACCTTTTTGATCAGTTGTATAAAGCCAAGTACTTCACCAAGCTTGATCTACGGTCAGGCTATTATCAAGTAAGAATTGCAGAAGGAGACGAACTCAAGACAACGTGCGTAACAAGGTATGGAGCCTTTGAATTCTTGGTGATGCCCTTCGGACTCACAAACGCTTCTGCAACATTCTGCACCCTCATGAATCAAGTATTTCATGAGTACCTTGACAAGTTTGTGGTGGTGTACCTTGATGACATTGTGGTATACAGCGAGACGCTAGAAGAGCACAAGACACATCTCCGTTTGGTTTTCGAAAAGCTAAGAGAAAACCAACTATATGTGAAGAAAGAAAAATGCTCTTTTGCCCAGGAGAGCTTCGAATTCCTCGGCCACATTGTTGAACAAGGTCGTCTTCGCATGGACCCGGATAAGATAAGTGCTGTCAAAAGTTGGAAGACCCCTACATCTGTCACCGAACTGCGCTCCTTCCTCGGACTCGCTAATTATTATAGACGATTTGTAGAAGGATTCTCGAAGAAAGCTGCACCCTTAACGGAACTCTTAAAGAAAGGAGTTTCTTGGACGTGGAGTTCAGACTGCCAAAAATCCTTCATTAATCTAAAGGAAGCTATGATACAGGAGCCGGTGCTCGCACTAGCCGATGTCACTCAGCCGTTTGAAGTAGAGACTGATGCCTCAGATGTTGCTCTAGGAGGAGTCCTGATGCAAAATGGCCATCCTATTGCCTTCGAAAGTCGTAAGTTGAAAGAGGCAGAGAGAAAATACATTGCTTCAGAGAAGGAAATGTTGGCTGTAGTTCATTGTCTGCGCGTGTGGAGACAGTATCTGCTTGGATCGAAGTTCATCGTAAAGACAGATAACAGTTCAATTTGTCACTTCTTTGAACAACCAAAACTTTCAGCGAAGCAGGCACGGTGGCACGAATTAATTTCAGAATTTGATTTTCACTTTGAACACAAATCAGGCCAGAGCAATCGAGCAGCTGATGCATTAAGTCGGAAGGCAGAGTGCGCTAGTCTATGTTATCTGTCTCAACTTCAAGCAAGTAAGGTTAATGGATCCCTAAAAGATTGCATCCGGGACAATTTACAAGACGACCCCGCAGCTCGGGCTGTAATGCAACTTGTGAAAGAAGGAAAGACGCGGCAATTCTGGATCGAAAATGGCTTGCTCTTCACCAAAGGAAACCGTCTGTATGTTCCTCGAAGCAATAACTTACGGTGTACTCTTCTGCGAGAATGCCATGATACCTTATGGGCAGGTCATGCAGGCTGGCAGCGAACTTATGTCCTTTTAAAGAGAGGATACTACTGGCCCCAAATGAAGGGGGATGTTATGCAGTACACCAAGACCTGTTTAGTATGCCAACAAGATAAGGTAGAGAGGAACAAGATTGCAGGCCTACTGAAACCTCTACCGGTACCAAGAAATCCTTGGGAAAGCGTTTCCTTGGACTTCATCACAAACTTGCCTTCTGCCAGCGACTTTGAAGCCATATTGGTGGTCGTCGATCGGTTCTCTAAGTATGCCACGTTCATTGCTGCCCCGAAACACTGTCCTGCCGAGACAACCGCCCAACTATTCTTCAAGCATATAGTGAAGCTGTGGGGGATTCCTCAAAGTATTGTCAGTGATAGAGACCCTCGATTCACTGGATCTTTTTGGGTGGAACTATTTCAGCTACTTGGATCAAGCTTGAATATCTCTTCCAGCTACCACCCCCAAACAGACGGTCAGACGGAACGCTTCAACAGCTTACTTGAAGAGTACCTGCGACACTTCATCAATACTAATCAGAAGAATTGGCCGAGTCTACTTGATGTGGCTCAATTCTGTTTTAATTGTCAAAAGAGCTCCTCAACAGGAATGAGCCCGTTCGAAGTGGTTTGCGGGAGACAGCCAATCATGCCCCATACCTTAGAGCAACCATATTCTGGGAAGAGCCCGAAAGCTTACAACTTCTCTAAGGAATGGAAGTACAATACAGAGATAGCTCGCGCTTACTTGGAGCGAGCATCTAAGCATATGAAGACGTGGGCAGATAAGAAACGGCGACCGATGGAATTTAAAGCTGGTGACCTTGTACTAATTAAGTTGTTACCTGAACAACTTCGCTTGAGAGGGAAGAAAGACAAGCGACTAATCAGAAAGTATGAAGGCCCAATCGAAGTAATCGAGAAGGTCGGGAGAACATCCTATCGAGTCAATCTTCCATCATGGCTCAAAATCCACTCGGTGATTCATGTCAGCAACTTAAAGCCTTATCATCCAGATGACGAAGACAAGGAAAGGAACGACATCTTGAGACCAGATATCTCCATCAGCAACCAAAGGAAAAGAGAAGTTGAAGAAATCCTTGCAGATCGAAGCGTCAGAATAGGCCGGCGACAGTACCAGGAGTATCTCATCAGGTGGAAAGGGCTAGGAGACGACGAAGTATCTTGGGAGAAAGCAGAAGATCTGGAGGACTCCGCGAAGATGATCAAAGAATTCAAGCAGAAGCAGAGTTGACGAGGACGTCAACAGCTCAAATAGGGGAGAATGTCAAGGTCCGGGCTTGTCCAAGGCATGTTACCTATGGCCGCCCATGCTGCTAGGTAGATTTATTTCCTTTTTAAGTAATTCTGTTGTAATCTTTTTCTTTCTATTTTTGGCAAGTGACTCCTCGCCTACATAGCATGTCCACTCCTGCTATAATGGAGATGGCCCGGATTGCTCTTTAGGGGGAGAGGCATGACTGCACGTAGACCCCCCTACCCAACGTTGTAATTTGCTGCTATTCAATCAAGGCTTTTTACACACACTCTTTATGCAAACTTTATACTCAAATGATGCTCCTTTCGGTTAATCTCGCTCGCTCGTTGCTTACTCGTTAGACACAAGCTCGCTCTAACGAAGTGGGCACTCGGTGCCGTTGGCACGCTCGTTGGCTGACCCAGTACTAGTGAGATATTGGGTGCCGCACGGTCTCGATACGCCCCTTGAAAGTAGGACCGTGACACACAGCGTGGGCGCGCGCGGCGCCCAGCGCCCTATTTGTGCCGTTTTCCGATTTTTTTCAAATTTTTCCCTATTTCTAAAATGTTTTGACCCGACATTTTTCGACGTATTTTAAACGTATTTTGGGCCCATTTTCCAATGAATTTCGAGGGTTCGAAAAACCCGAAAACGAGTTTTAAAAATTTACTAAAATTAGTTTTAAATGATATTTTAAACGTGAGATCGGTTTGCAAACGTAGCGCACCGAGCCGGGGTGGGTTCGGGGCGTTACATGTAGTGCTCACTCTTAAGTCACACTTTGTCTTCAATGGGTGCTATAACACTCTAACAAATGTTGTAGTGTTGAAACGTCTTTTTTTTCTTACCTTTTTTGTGCTTACAACTCCATTTCACACATCGATCTATTACTCAAGTCTTATTATGCTAAAAACACACAAAAAAACTTGAAAAACTATTATAAACTCTCAAACTCACAAAATTCAAGTTTGGAACTGCTTAATTCCTTGATATAAAACTGTTTCATCAATCTATGTATTAACGAAAACTAAATCTCATGTCAATAGTTTACCGTAATATGACTATTACAACCCTTTTGTGGAGTACATCCGTTGACCATTGAGTTTGTCAAGAACACCTTGGATGACCATTACAGCTAAAATTTAAATGGTAGTCTACCATAGTTCTAAACTAGAGAACCACACCATCTTCTCTAGACGATCTTCTTTCATTGTTGGACAACCATATATTTTCACTAAATCAGGTTTGTTTGACCTACAGCCTATCGTTGCCTTCATCTGGTGGTCTGCGACTAAAATGCTTCAAAATGTAGTACAATCTATCCATTTCGAGGTCGACTATGACTAACCTTATGAGCAATTAGTTTCAGGTTTGGGTGACTGTAGTTGTGCATCAGTAGATTGTGATGATGCATTCATGGAACTCGTCTCTAGTTTTGGTGACTACATATATACGTGATCATGCATTCATGCAACCTTTTTCTAGTGTAGGTGATAAGTGTGTATTTTACACACTTTATTGTACTCGTTAATACTTGAATTGATGAGTTTTACTCAAGTATATGAAAGATTATGATATATTTGGTGCAAGTGTGTAGAAAAATTGGAGAAATACAGGTTTTGAAAGAAAACCAAAGCAGAAGAGTTGTCGATCGATCGACTACTTTAGGCGATCGATCGACTATTTTTAATCCCAGCCGTTTGGATATTTTAATTGATGAAGGTGTTTGAATCTGGACCGTTGAAGCTGAACCATTGAATCTTGTTTTAATCTCAGCCATTGAAGATGATTGTGGGCTTCAGATTAATTAAAAATTAGGTTAACTAACTAAGAGGAGGCAACAAAAGAGATTCATTCAAAGCAGCCCTAGAGAGAGACAAAGAAGGAGGCAAGCGAGACAGAGACTGGAACCGAGCGAGAGCTTCTGGAACTGGATTTCAGCATAGTTTTTCTTTTCCTTTCTTCTTTGCAACTATGAACCCCTTTATTATTATTGTTTCTCTTCACTTTAGTATGAACTAATTTTCTTTTCTAGGGCTACGATGTAGCCGGATTATGAATATTTAGTATTTTCTTCAATTCAAGTTGTTGATTTTCTGTTTCAATATTGTGTTGAGTATTTTATTCTACTCTTAATGCTTGCGATTGCCTAATCAGCAATAGCACGTCTGTAGCATTATTTTGAGACCGAGAGGTGATAAATAATCAAGCACTAAATAATTTACCAGGAAAAGGATCTTAGGCTAGAGATAGCTAAGGCGTTCATGTGGTAGTATAATTTCTTATTCTTAATGTATTCAATTAATTTTTAGGATTTGAGACCGAGAGGTGATAACCCGTTAGTTGGATAAGTTTGTCATTGCTCGAGAGAGATTGATAAATATTTTTGTGAAATTACCATCAACACATAGAAATAGAAATTAATGATTTGGATTAGGAAAACTAAATAGGATTAATTTAGGTGAAATCGGAAACCCTAGAGCTTTTTTATTATATTTTTAAACCCGTTTAATTTCTGCTATTTAATTAAATTACTTTATTTTGCTATTTTAAATTCAAACTTATCAAAATCTTATATTCATTATAAACTAGAATTAATGTAGTTTGATCATTAATTAAAAAGTTATCGTGGGTTCGACAGTCTATTTATCACTTTATTACTTATTGCGACTCGTACAGTTGCGAACTATTTTTCACAACAAGTTTTTGGCGCCGTTGCCAGGGACTTTATTATTAATATCGAATTAATTATTTTTAGTTTTATTTTGAATTTATTTTATTTTATTTCTTTATTTTCGTGTTATTTTCAGGTGCATGCGTAAAGAAGGAAACACTAATCTTCTCCCGCTTAATCTTGAGATCGAGCGTACGTGTCGACAACATTGTAAAGAGAGAAGAGAATTTATTCGAACAGCGCGTGCCATTGTGGGAGATAACGAGGAAGATAATACTGAGAACCGAATCTTGCTAGATTATATTATACCTACTGTATCTGGAGTGCATTCAGCTATTCAAAAACCAGCCTTCGCTGCTAATTTTGAAATTAAGTCGGGCATCTTGCATATGATTCAACAATCTCAGTTTAGTGGATTACCTTCTGAGGACCTCAAAGAACATATTGCAAATTTTTTGGAAGTATGCGACATTTTCAGATACCACAACGTGGGGGATGATGCTGTTAGGCTGCGTTTATTTTCGTTCTCATTACGGGACCGTGCGAAGAGTTGGCTTAACTCTCTGCCAGCCAATTCTATTACTACATGGAAAGAAATATGCCAGAAGTTCCTTTCTAAATTTTTTCCTTCGAGAAGACTGCTAAGCTCCGAAACGATATAATCAATTTTAGTCAATTCGATGGGGAAACTCTATATGAGGCATGGGCGAGATTCAAGGAGATGCTGAGAAAGTGTCCAAACCATGGCCTACCGATGTGGATGCATATTCAAACTTTCTATGTGAGATTGTCAGCATCTACTAAAACTCTGGTAAATGCAGCTGCAGGTGGTGCTTTAATGAAAAAAACTGAAGAAGCTGCATATGATTTATTGGACGAATTGTCACTTAATAATGACCAATGCCCTGTGAAACGCACAATTATAAAGCGTACAACTAGTACCCCAGAGCTTGAAGCTATGAAAGCCTTAACACTACAAGTTGCTCATTGGCTAAACAGTTACAAGAATCTCATATGGCGGCTAGTGTGGGGAAAGTGCCAATGGTTAATTTGTCAATGGTGTCAGGGACCACATCAGAGTGAAGAATGCCAAGTGGGAAATCCTATGTCGAATAAATCTACAGAACAAGTTAAATACATGGGGAATTTTAATTAGCAAGCAAATCTCAACTTAAATACTTATAATCCATGGTGGCGACAACATTCCGATTTCTCATGGAGCAATTCTCAAAATGTTATGCCTATGCCTCACACATCGTAATCGGGTCCATCTCAACAAGCTGAGAAGAAAAATGATCTCGAAGCAGCCCTTATGCAATTTATGAATGAAACCCGTACAACGATGCAGAATCAATCGGCCCAAATTCGAAGTCTTGAGAATCAACTTGGCCAATTTGCTAGTATCATCAATAAAAGATCTCAAGGTACACTACCTAGCAATATTGAAGTAAATCTGAAAGAGCATTGTAATGCAATTACCACTCGAAATGGAACAGTAATTGAACCGGTGCAAAAAGAGCCAAGCGTGCCTAAATTTGATAATGGGGGTTCAAGTGAAAGTGAAGCTCAAAGGTCTCTACCATCTCACCCTTTGCCAATACAAGCAATTCCACCTCAAGTGCCGTTTCCATAAAGGCTGAAGAATGTGAAGCTTGATAATCAGTTTTCTAAGTTTCTTAATGTTTTCAAAAAGCTCCACATCAACATTCCATTCGCAGAGGCCCTCGAACAAATGCCTAATTATGCAAAGTTTTTGAAAGATATTTTATCTCATAAGCGTAAGATCGAAGAAGGCAGTATGATTGCTTTGACGGAGGAATACAGCGCTATTATTCAATGGAAGCTTCCACAAAGCTGAAGGATCCAAGAAGTTTCACTATTCCATGTGAAATTGGGAAGTCAATTTTTGAGCAGACATTGTGTGATTTGAGTGCTAGTATAAATTTAATGTCGTTATCCCTATTTCAAAACTTGGTCTTGGTGAAGAAAAGCCCACTAGTGTATTTCTACAAATGGCTGGTCGCTCTATAAAAAATCCGTATGGGGTGATTGAAGATGTCCTTGTCAAAGTCGACAAGTTTATTTTCCCCACTGATTTCTTGATTCTTGATATGGAAGAGGATCATGGCATCCCGATAATATTAGGTCGTCCATTCTTAGCAACAGGAGGTGCTGTAATTGATCTTAAAAAGGGGGAGCTTAAATTGCAGGTACACGATGAAGAGGTGACTTTCCAGGTGTATAAATCAATTGAGCACCCAATAGTTAGCGATGATATATTTCGGGAGGAACTCCCTAACACTGTAACAAGGGAAACTTCACTTCAACCAAACGACTTTATTGAGCCTAATGGGAAGAAGTACGTTGAAAATTTGGGGGGGTCGACATTACGGGTCATACCATCTATTAAGAAACCACCCGACTACGAAGAGATTCTGGCGAATGATAAGTTGGTAAATGGGCAACGATTGACACCATATTGGGACGGTACATGTAAAAGTGCAAAGTCTATCATATATTTCGACCCAACATGAAGAAGTATGATGTCGGGCTGTCGACAATAAATACAAGCGCTTAGTGGTAGGCAACCCACCTAAGTGTCCTTTTTAGTTCACTATTTTAGTTTAGTTTGCATTAGTTTTGTTTATTTTATTTATTATTATTATTATTTTTAGAATTGAAAAAAAAAAGAAAAAAAGAAAGCTTCCTGATAGATGGCACCTGTCGAACGAAGCTCCACAACGCTGACGACCAACCGGAGACGTTATGAGGTACGCTACTTTTACCCTATTTTTTTACATTGAGGGCAATGTTTGTTTTAAATTTGGAGGTGATTTTAGCGTATCTTAGTACTGTACTATATTTTGGTATTGCAATCTGAAATCTGGTTTAGGTGTCTATAATTGAAATTTTAAATAAATTCATGCTTTAGCTTCTTGAAAAATGCTGAGTAGAAGATTGTGTTGTATTAGTTTGCATTGACTTAAGCTTACAAAGTTAGACTCAGAAACCATGAGCACATTTTCATTCTTGTTTGATTTGATCTGTTGGTATCACACTCATGTAGTCTATGTAACTCCCGGCATTTTGCCTATGTAATTATTCCCCGAATAATTAAGCGGAATTACTCTGATATTAATGCAATGACTGTTTGTAATAAAATTATCGACGTGTTTAATCGAACAAGGGTAATTCGTGAAACCGAATCGATTAACTAAATAATGTTTTAGTTAGAAATGCATGGAGAGGTAAATTGGGAAGGAATTAAGGTAAGTGGGAGGGAGCCAATGGATGGTTGCCAAATGTCCATAACTTGCTGAGAAACCTACCTATTGTCTTCTCTTCTACGTAAACCTTCATTTTCATCATCTTCTCTGTTCTCTCTCTTCCATAGGACAACGTCCATCGAAACTCCTTCAATCTCTTCAGTTTTCTTCTATTTCTCTGTCTAAGGTAATCATCTACTAAGGTTAATGAGTTTGGACAAGTTAAAATGTGAGTTTTGTTGAAGTTTAGGGTTAAGATATTTTGGAGAAAATTCACTGTTTTTGGATAAAAACACGTTGGTTTGTTTTCTAAAGGTTTGAATGGAGTTTGAAGCATATTCTACTAAGTTATTAGTTAGCATTTGCAGCTATGTTAATTTTTCTTTCCGAGCACGTCATAGGTTCGTGCATCACCGCGGTTTCGCGAGCAAGCTTGCTGCATTTCGAACAACAGGTAAGTTTAGGGGTGGGCAGACCCGAACCCGACCCGAGCAACCGAACCGAACCGCGGTTTCGGTTCGGTTTGGTTCGATACATAAGACAATTTTTTGGTTTTAGGGTCGGGTTCACTTATACTAGTTCGGGTTCGGTTCGGTTGGCAGTCAAACCCGAACCCAACCCGAAAAACCGAACCCTGAAGTTGCACAAATATTTGGGCATCGAGTTAGGGTACTAGGTATCGGGAATGGATTGATTTTCGATTTAGGGCAGGGCAGGCGACTCCTTGGTGTGGCGACAGACGATTCCTCGGCGAAGCTCGGCGAAGCGAGGTGAAGAGAAGCGAAGCGACAGACTATTCCTCGATGACAAAATACCGACAACTCCTCGACGAAGCGATAGACGACCGACGAGACGACTCCTCGGCGCTCCAGCGGCAGCGACAGACGACTCCTCGGCGACAGACGGCTCCTTGGTGCTCCAGCGAGCGACAGACGACAAGTATAGAGCAGGTATTCATAGAGATATTACTCGATGATGCTACGAATAGCGCCTATATGTATTAATCTTTTAGCACTGAAACCTGCTCGTTGTTGCAGGTACTTGAATAATCACTGGGATCAGATGAGAAAAAAGAGAAAGGATGTGCTAGGAAAGTGTCAAAGTGAAGAAATTTTTGTGGGTATTTTTTGGAAAACCAATAATGCAATGAATTTATTCATGGTTCAATTTTTAATTTTTCGAATATACTAATCTTGAAGGCTGCTTAGTTGTTTTCCAATTTGTATGTGCTCCCACTTGTCATGTTGTCCATTCACTTTTAACACACGAGATTCTGCTTGGTCTATTGTCAAATATTATTAGGCATTCGCTTTTGTTTGAATTGAAAACTTTATCAATTATTCCTTCTTTTTTTTTTTTTGAGTTTTCAACTCCTGAGATTTGTCAACAAAAGCAGAGATTACATAAAAAGTGAAGAACTGTTATAGTGTTCATAGATTGGAACAGACTTGACTCGAACCGAACCAAACCGAACTTTTTGGTTCAGGTCTGTTTTAAGATATTCAGGTTCGGGTTCAGGTTCGGGTTCGGGTTCGGGTTCGGAAACCGGAACCCAAAACCGAAAAGGTTGGTTCTGTTCGGTCAAAAACTGAACCGAACCGAAGATTGCCCACCCCTAGGTAAGTTAATGCATATAAGTTGGCCCTTAAAGCCCTACAGCATGGAGGTACTAGGTTTTTGGTTGTCGGGTAGTTAAGGGGTAGGTTAAGTCCTAAGTTGAATGAGTTTATTTCTGTTTCTGCTGCTATCCTGTTTTGTGTTCTGCTTGTCATCATGAAGCCTATTTAAGTTATGTTTAAGCATCCTATCTGTTCATGCGTCCACATTTTCTGTAAAACCATGTAAATATTTTCAATACCAGATTTGAAGTAATGGAAGCTAAAATGTGAATGTAATGTATGGTTAAGTGTGGACGAGGACTGACATCCTGTCATGTACTCCTGTTATGTCCTGTTGTGGCATGTACTCTTGTTGCGCTAGCTCTTCCTCCCATTTATACCTTCCTGTCCAGTGAAACGTAATATAATGTAACGTTCATGTATTTGAAAATGTTCATGCACAGCATATGCATCACTTTGCAACTATGTTCTTACTGAGCTCTAGGCTCATAGTTGAACTCCCTGTTGTAGGTATGGATCCTCCAGATGAGGACATTGTACCTCAAGATGATGAGTTGATGTAGTTGGCGAGATGAGCTCATGGGGTGGTTGCTACAGTCAGACAAATGTATTTCCTGTGAGGATGTATTTTTCTAAAGTTATGTCAAGTTCTGTACAGCTTTTGGGATTTTAAAACGATGTACAAACTTTCTGTTGATGTATTTAAAACTTCTGTTTGACAGTTGATAGTTGTCTCTTGAAATGTTTTATAATCGTTTGGAAATCTCTATTTTGTTGTGCGTGGATCGGTTCGGGTTTAGAGCTTTCCAGGCAGTCAATTTTTCTTGAAATTTCCGCCATGATCTCTAAAGTTCATGTCTGTAGACTCTATTGGGACTATGGTGTTTTTGTTTTAGAACTCTGTTGGGATTTTTATAATGTATAAATTTTTGTGTTTGAGTTTTTAAATCTCTGTAATTGACAGTTGTATATATATTTTGAAGTATTCTGGAACTGTTTGAAGTTTTTCTCTTTTAGGTTGTGCATGGGTTATCTCTGGTTTTAGAGCTATCCATGCAGTTTGATTTCTTAAACCTCTGTCGTGTTCTCTAACACGTTTAAAATTTTGTTTTGAATCGGGATTTGGGGTTTGAGGTTTTTATGCCGTCTGTTTTTATGCTCCCTGTTCATATGTCTTCCTGTTAAATGTACCTTACATCTTCCTGTCTTCACTGTTCATCTTCCACCTTACATCTTCCTGTCTTCACTGTTCATCTTCCACCTTACATCTTCCTGTCTTCACTGTTCATCTTCCACCTTACATCTTCCTGTCTTCACTGTTCATCTTCCACCTTACATCTTCCTGTCTTCACTGTTCATCTTCCACCTTACATCTTCCTGTCTTCACTGTTCATCTTCCACCTTACATCTTCCTGTCTTCACTGTTCATCTTCCACCTTACATCTTCCTGTCTTCACTGTTCATCTTCCACCTTACATCTTCCTGTCTTCACTGTTCATCTTCCACCTTACATCTTCCTGTCTTCACTGTTCATCTTCCACCTTACATCTTCCTGTCTTCACTGTTCATCTTCCACCTTACATCTTCCTGTCTTCACTGTTCATCTTCCACCTTACATCTTCCTGTCTTCACTGTTCATCTTCCACCTTACATCTTCCTGTCTTCACTGTTCATCTTCCACCTTACATCTTCCTGTCTTCACTGTTCATCTTCCACCTTACATCTTCCTGTCTTCACTGTTCATCTTCCACCTTACATCTTCCTGTCTTCACTGTTCATCTTCCACCTTACATCTTCCTGTCTTCACTGTTCATCTTCCACCTTACATCTTCCTGTCTTCACTGTTCATCTTCCACCTTACATCTTCCTGTCTTCACTGTTCATCTTCCACCTTACATCTTCCTGTCTTCACTGTTCATCTTCCACCTTACATCTTCCTGTCTTCACTGTTCATCTTCCACCTTACATCTTCCTGTCTTCACTGTTCATCTTCCACCTTACATCTTCCTGTCTTCACTGTTCATCTTCCACCTTACATCTTCCTGTCTTCACTGTTCATCTTCCACCTTACATCTTCCTGTCTTCACTGTTCATCTTCCACCTTACATCTTCCTGTCTTCACTGTTCATCTTCCACCTTACATCTTCCTGTCTTCACTGTTCATCTTCCACCTTACATCTTCCTGTCTTCACTGTTCATCTTCCACCTTACATCTTCCTGTCTTCACTGTTCATCTTCCACCTTACATCTTCCTGTCTTCACTGTTCATCTTCCACCTTACATCTTCCTGTCTTCACTGTTCATCTTCCACCTTACATCTTCCTGTCTTCACTGTTCATCTTCCACCTTACATCTTCCTGTCTTCACTGTTCATCTTCCACCTTACATCTTCCTGTCTTCACTGTTCATCTTCCACCTTACATCTTCCTGTCTTCACTGTTCATCTTCCACCTTACATCTTCCTGTCTTCACTGTTCATCTTCCACCTTACATCTTCCTGTCTTCACTGTTCATCTTCCACCTTACATCTTCCTGTCTTCACTGTTCATCTTCCACCTTACATCTTCCTGTCTTCACTGTTCATCTTCCACCTTACATCTTCCTGTCTTCACTGTTCATCTTCCACCTTACATCTTCCTGTCTTCACTGTTCATCTTCCACCTTACATCTTCCTGTCTTCACTGTTCATCGTCTTCACTGTTCTTCCACCTTACATCTTCCTGTCTTCACTGTTCATCTTCCACCTTACATCTTCCTGTCTTCACTGTTCATCTTCCACCTTACATCTGTATATCTTCTATCTTACATCTACATGTCTTCACTGTTCATCTTCCACCTTACATCTACCTATCTTCACTGTACATCTTCCGCCTTACGTCATCCGCCCACATCATCCGCCCAGTTCGCCTACATCTTTCGCCCAGTTTAATTACTTCTTCCGCCCTATATTGCCCGATCCTATCATTCACTGTAGCCCTTCTTCACAGTATGTCTTCCAGTTTCATGTTTTCCCATTTATTTTTTTATTTTATTTAAGTCTTCTAGAGTATTCTGTCATTATTTTTGTCGTCCACTCCTGCTTTCAAAGGTTTAAATGTTCTGTCTTCCTGATTTTTAATGTTATCCAGTACTTACGTTCCAGTGAGGGTTTACCCTCTGTGTAAAGATTTGAAGTTTCAAAAAAAAATATGTCTCGTTTCCTTTTAAATGTCTGGGGTGATGGCTCCTCGGCCCCGATCGGGTCTGGGGCGTCACAGTTATGGTATCAGAGCGAAATCAGGTTTTAAAAGCGATTCTGTAAACTGTCTGACTGCACAACCCGCCACGTGAGATCGCTCCACCAACTGTAAGTGTTTAAGTTTCTGTACCCATTTTGTTTATTAAGTTGAGTTCGTTATTTCGTATAGGATTTTCTAGAATGGTGAGAGAGAATCAAGGTGATGCAAACGACAGAGGCGACGCCCTCGATCATCTAACAGAGCTAGTCGGCGTTCAATCACGCATGATGGAACACATGATGGCCAGGGAAGATAACGGGAATAATAACCATGCAAACGCTCCACGTGACTCTAGTGAAGAGAGATTCCGACGACTCCAGCCGCCTGTTTTTGATGGATTATCAACTCACGCCGAGGAATGGATCCGGCAGATCGAACGTATGTTCAACTATGCCGAAGTGGAGGAGAACAAGAAGGTGATATGTGCCTCGTTTTATCTCACAAAAAATGATGGATTTTGGTGGGACACGGTGCAATCAACTACCAGTGGCATTGAGCTGGGAAGGATTCAAAAGCATTTTCTACGAGAAATACTTCGATCGCAGTGTGAGGAAGGAAAAGATGATTGAATTCGCTCAACTGCGGCAATTTGGATCAGTGGCCGAGTATGTTTAGAAGTTCGAGTCGCTATCCTGCTATGCACCTCATTTGGTGGCCACCGATGAAAACAAGGTACACCAATTTATTCAGGGTTTGAAGCTGGACCTCTTACGGGGGATTACATACGGGGGATTCGACGAGGCCCCATATGCGAAGGTAGTGGTCAAGACTTATCAATTGGAAGCCTTAGAGGTGAAGTCTCAGAGATATAGAGATATGTCAAAGAGAATCTTACGTGATGCCCTTCTACAGCAACAACAACAAAGGGGTCAGTTTGGGCAACCACTACAGCAACAGAACAGAGGTGTTAAGAGACCTAATGAGGTTGCCATTTATCAGGACAGGGGGAAAAGACCTATGGGAGCTCCTCAGCATCCTGTATGCCCACGTTGCCAGAGAAATCATACGGGGGAGTGTAGGCTCTTTACTGGCCGATGCTTCTGATGTGACAAGGAGGGCCACCAAGTCCGGGATTGTCCGGTGCCTGACACGAGGCCGAATTGTCCCGTGCCAAGAGTGTTTGGTATGATAGAGGAAGATGATGACACCCAACACACGGTGATCACAGGTACGATATTAATATGTGATGCACCTGTATATACTTTGTTAGACACGGGGGCCACACATTCATTTGTGGCCATGGACTTTGTGGGTAGGGAGAACTTATGTATTGTGCCGTCAGATCAACCCTACAGTGTCATGCTACCGTCTGGAGAGTTTATGCACTCCGAGTAGGCAGTGCAGGGTGATATAGTGTCAGTTGGAGAGCAGAAATTGTACGCCAACCTTATCATCATCGATATGACAGGATACGAAGTAATTCTGGGAATGGACTGGCTGTTTCGACATCACGCCACCATCAACTACAGGTCTGGGCTCGTATCTTTTAAGCGCCCGAACGGGGTAGAGTTCTCTTATCAGGCAATACCAAAGAAACACAATATGCCAGTTATATCCTCCTTGAAAGCTCAACAGCTGATGAGGTCAGGATGTGTCAGATTTCTTGCCCACAGTAGTAGATGTTCAGAGGCAAGGTGTGGTGGAACTTCAAAGTATCCCGGTGGTTCGAAACTTCTCAGAGGTTTTCTTAGATGACTTATTGGGATTGCCACCTGATCGTGAGTTCGAGTTTGAAATTGATGTATATCCTGGTGCTGAACCGATATCGAGGAATCCGTACCGTATGGCGCCAATAGAGCTGAGGGAGTTGAAGGCTCAGCTAAAGAATTGGTGGACAAGGGCTTTGTGCGCCTTAGCTTCTCTCCGTGGGGTGCTCCAGTCCTATTTGTTAAGAAGGAGGATGGGTCCCTACGCATGTGCATTGATTACCGTGAGCTGAACAAATTGACCATCAAGAATAAGTACCCGTTGCCGAGGATCGACGATTATTTGACCAGTTGCAAGGGGCTCGGGTATTCTCAAAGATCGATTTGCGCTCCAGTTATTACCAGTTGAAGGTCAGAGCTGATGATATTCCAAAGACCGCATTCAGGACCCGATATGGATACTATGAGTTCTTGGTGATGTCTTTTGGATTGACTAATGCCCTGGCGGCATTTATGGACCTGATGAATAGGATATTCCAGGATTTTCTAGACAAGTTCGTGATCGTCTTCATCGATGACATCCTGGTTTATTCTCAAAATGAGTTGGAGCATGAAGAGCACTTGGCTATTGTGCTGTCAACTCTAAAACAGCATCGATTGTACACCAAACTGTCAAAGTGTGAATTCTGGTTGAGCAGGATTAACTTCCTAGGCCATGTGGTGTCTGCAGAAAGAGTGTCCGTGGATCCAGCCAAGGTTTTGGCAGTGAAAGAATGGCCGAGACCGAGAAATGCCAGTGAGGTACGGAGTTTTATCGGGTTAGCTGGTTATTACAGGAAGTTTATCAAGGGATTTTCTGTGATAGCAAAGCCTATGACCAGCATAACGAGGAAAGACATCAAGTTCAAGTGGTCTGAAGCATGTGAGGTGAGCTTTCAGATGCTCAAACAGAAATCAACCACTGCTCCTCTGTTAGTATTGTCAGTTGAAGATGACAAATTCAGCGTATACTGTGATGCGTCCAAGGTCGGCTTGGGATGTGTATTAATGCAAGAAGGGAAAGTAGTGGCATACGCATCCAGACAATTGAAGAACTACGAGCAAAACTACCCTACACATGACCTTGAGTTAGCGGCAGTTGTTTATGCACTGAAGGTATGGAGGCACCATTTATATGGACAATCATGTGAGGTGTTTTCGGATCACAAAAGATTGAAGTACATATTTTCCCAGAAAGAGTTAAACATGAGACAAAGGCGGTGGTTAGAATTTGTGAAAGATTACGATGTTGAGATTAAATACCACCCGGGGAAAGCTAACGTGGTAGCCGATGTATTGAGCAGGATGCCAACTACTATGCAACCAGCTATGTCGGCCATATCAATGCCTTTGAGGATAGAAATCCTAGAAGTTTGATATGGAGATAGTTTCTGGGCTATCGGCCATGCTAGCGGACTTGATACTACAGCCCACCATCCTGAACCGAATTAAAGAAGCCCAGAAGACCAATTCAAAGGAAATGGCTGATATAGTAAGCAAGTTACCTATGGCCTCTTCGATTTCAATTATTCGGGAGATGGTATTATGAAGTTCAAAGATAGGTGGTATGTTCCGAGTGACGAAGAGCTGTGAAGGGACATTTTATCGGAAGCCCACTTGTCTTCTTTTTATGCGCATCCTGGAAGCATGAAGATGTACCAGGACTTGAAACTTCACTTCTGGTGGCCAAATATGAAGAATGAAGTAGCCAAGTATGTGGAGTCTTGCATGATATGTCAACAAGTCAAAGCTGAACATCAACGACCAGGTGGAACGCTTCAGCCTCTTCCGATCCCTGAATGGAAGTGGGAGAATATCACTATGGACTTCGTTGTTGGCCTACCGAGGACGACTAAGGGCCATAATAACATATGAGTCATAGTAGATAGATTGACGAAGTCAGCCCATTTTCTACCTATGAAGACGACGTTCTCCATGGATCAGTATGCAGAGCTATACATTAGTGAGATCATCAAGCTGCATGGGGTGCCAGTATCAATTGTATCTAACTGGGACCCTAGATTCACGTTGAGGTTCTGGAAAAGCTTGCAACACTCCTTGGGTACCAAGTTAAAATTCAGCATAGCCTTTCATCCACAGACTGACAGACAATCTGAGAGAACGATTCAGATACTGGAGGATATGTTAAGGTCGTGTGTGCTGGAATTTCATGCTTCTTGGAGTAAATATTTTTCGCTCATAGAGTTCGCTTACAACAATAGCTACCAGGCTACGATCGCTATGGCTCCATATGAAGCTCTTTACGGTAGGAAGTGTAGATCCCCATTGTGTTGGGATGAAGTCGGAGAAGCCAAGCTTATAGGCCCTGAGTTTTTACAGCAGATGTCCGAGGTGATTGCTGCTATCAAACAACGAATAAAAATTGCTCAGAGTCGACAAAAGAGTTACGCGGACCATAGGAGAAGAGACTTAGAGTTTGCTGAAGGCGATGAAGTATTCTTGAAAGTGTCGTCTTTCAAGGGCGTAATGAGGTTCGGTAAGAAAGGAAAGCTCAGCCCACGGTTCATTGAACCTTTTCCCATCTTGAAACGTGTGGGAAGCATGGCTTACAGACTACAGCTGCCAGCGTCAATGGATGGAGTTCACAACATCTTTTATGTTTCGATGTTGAGAAAGTGTGTTCGAGATCCAACTTAAATCGTGAAACAGGTAGACTTTGATATCATGTCGACGCTGACATATGAAGAAAGGCCAATACAGATTTTGATACTTCACTCAAGGTATTGCGCAACAAGGTGGTCCCACTAGTGAAAGTTTTATGGCGCAATCATAATATGGAGGAAGCCACTTGGAAAAGACAAAAGGACGTTTATCCGAAGCTATTTGCTTAAGCAAATTTTGGGGACAAATTTTTTGTTAAGGTGGATGGAATGTAACACCCGGCATTTTCCCTATGTAATTATTCCCCTAATAATTAGGCGGAATTACTCTGATATTAATGCAATGGACTGTTTGTAATAAAATTGTCGACGTGTTTAATCGAACGAGGGTGATTCATGAGACCGAATCGATTAACTAAATAATGTTTTAGTTAGAAATGCATGGAGGGGTAAATTGGGAAGGAATTAAGGTAGGTGAGAGGGAGCCAATGGATGGTTGCCAAATGTCCATAACTTGCTGAGAAACCTACCTATTGTCTTCTCTTCTATGTAAACCTTCATTGTCACCCTCTTCTCTGTTTTCTCTCTTCCAGACGACAAACGTCCATTGAAACTCCTTCAATCTCCTCAGTTTTCTTCTATTTCTCTGCCTAAGGTAATCATCTACTAAGGTTAATGAGTTTGGACATGTTAAAATGTGAGTTTTGTTAAAATTTAGGGTTAAGATATTTTGGAGAAAACTCACTGTTTTTGGATAAAAACACGTTGGTTTGTTTTCTAAAGGTTTGAATGGAGTTTGAAGCATATTCTACTAAGTATTAGTTAGCATTTGCAGCTCTGTTAATTTTTCTTTCCGTGCACGTCATAGGTTCGTGCATCACCGCGGTTTCAGCGAGCAAGCTTACTGCATTTCTAACAACAGGTAAGTTCATGCATATAAGTTGGCCCTTAAAGCCCTACAACATGGAGGTACTAGGTTTTTGGTTGTCGGGTAGTTAAGGGGTAGGTTAAGTTCTAAGTTGAACGAGTTTATTTATGTTTTTGCTACTATCCTGTTTTCTGTTCTGCTTGTCATCCTATAGCCTATTTAAGTTATGTTTAAGCATCGTATCTGTTCATGCACCCACGTTTTCTGTAAAACCATGTAAATGTTTTCAGCACCTTATTTGAAGTAATGGAAGCTAAAATGTGAATGTAATGTATGGTTAAGTGTAGACGAGGACTGACATCCTGTCATGTACTCCTGTTATGTCCTGTTGTGGCATGTAATCCTGTTGTGCCAGCTCTTCCTCCCACTTATACCTTCCTGTCCAGTGAAACGTAATGTAATGTAACGTTCATGTATTTGAAAATGTTCATGCACAGCATATGCATCACTTTGCATCGTATGTTCTTACTGAGCTCTAGGCTCATAGTTGAACTCCTTGTTGTAGGTATGGATCCTCCAGATGAGGACATTGTGTCTCAAGATGATGAGTTGATGTAGTTGGTGGGATTAGCTCATGAGGTGGTTGCTGTAGTCAGACAAATGTATTTCCTGTGAAGGTGTATTTTTCTAAAGTTATGTCAAGTTCTGTATAGCTTTTGGGATTTTAAAACGATGTACAAACTTTCTGTTGATGTATTTAAAACTTCTGTTTGACAGTTGATAGTTGTCTCTTGAAATGTTTTATAATCGTTTAGAAATCTCTATTTTGTTGTGTGTGGATCGGTTCGGGTTTAGAGCTTTTGAGGCAGTCAATTTTTCTTGAAATTTCTGCCATGATCTCTAAAGTTCATGTCTGTAGACTCTGTTGGGATTATGGTGTTTTTGTTTTAGAACTCTGTTGGGATTTTTATAATGTATTAGTTTTAGTGTTTAAGTTTTTAAACCTCTGTAATTGACAGTTGTATATATATTTTGAAGCATTCTTGAACTGTTTGGAGTTTTTCTCTTTTAGGTTGTGTATGGGTTATCTCTGGTTTTAGAGCTATCCATGCAGTTTGATTTCTTAAACCTCTGTCGTGTTCTCTAACACATTTAAATTTTGTTTTGAATCGGGATTTGGGGTTTGAGGTTTTTATGCCGTCTGTTTTTATGCTCCCTGTTCATATGTCTTCCTGTTAAATGTAGTTCACTTCTGTCCATAGTTCACTTCTACCTGTGAACAATTCACTTCTGCCTGTAGTTCACTTCTGCCTGTGTTCACTTCCGCTTGTAGTTCACTTCTGCCTGTAGTTCACTTCTGCCTATGAACAGTTCACTTCTGCCTGTAGTTTACATCTACCTGTCTTCACTGTTCATCTTCCACCTTACATCTACTTGTCTTCACTGTTCATCTTCCACCTTACATCTGTACATCTTCCACCTTACATCTATCTGTCTTCACTGTTCATCTTCCACCTTACATTTATCTGTCTTCACTGTACATCTTCCGCCTTACGTCATTCGCCCACATTATCCGCCCAGTTCACTTACATCTTCCGCCCAGTTTAATTACTTCTTCCGCCCTACATCGCCCGATCCTGTCATTCACTGTAGCTCTCCTCCACAGTATGTCTTCCAGTTTCATGTTTTCTCATTTATTTTTTTATTTTATTTAAGTCTTCCAGAGTATTCTGTCTTTATTTCCGTCGTCCACTTCTTCTTTCAAAGGTTTAAATTTTCATGTCTTCCTGATTTTTAATGTTATCCAGTACTTACGTTCCAGTGAGGGTTTACCCTCTGTGTAAAGATTTAAAGTTTCAAAAAAAAATATGTCTCGTTTCCTGTTAAATGTCCAGAGTGATGGCTTCCTCGGCCCCGATCGGATCTGGGGCAGTCACAGTCTACATATATCGAAGCCCAAACACTGTGAGGGAGTGAAGCTCCAGTCAAATATAACGTTAACTGAGTGCTTACTAAGGAAAATCCTTCTTTATTTTGCCCAACATCCTCAAATGTGAATTGAAATTTTTCAGAAATAAGAGAATGACTTAGGCCATCATTGGACCGTTTGAGCCTTCTTAGCTTATCATTTTGTGTCATTTAATGACACCCATAGTCACCCTTTTGAGCCTATTATTTACCATTCAATTGTGCTTATTTTACTCTAGCCACATATATTTTTCTACCTTTTCTAAAGAGCACCGTGTTTATTGATATTGTGGAAGGAGAGTAGAAGAATGTAGTGGTGAGAATCAATGAAAACTGCTTTTGTCATATGTTAATTTATTTTTACTGTGCTTTGTTATTATTAGTCTGAGTTGTTGAAAAAAAAAGACAAATTTGAAAGTTTAGTTTTATTTTCAGGCTTTTTTGTATTTATTTTACTTTGTAATTATGACAAAGGAGTTTATCTGAGTGATATTGAATTAACTAAGTTTGGGGGTGAGAGATCAAATGAAAGCTTGAGCGAGTGCTGAGAAGAAAATCTTGAGTGGGTGATATAAGGAAAGATGTGTTGTGCTCTGATTACTCGTTTGTATCCATAAAATTCCTGCCCTTTAACCCAACCTTACATTACAAGCTTTTCAAGACCTATCGACTTTTATTTTTGTTTAATTGATAATTGTTATTAGTTGGATAGTGGGTGTAACGCCCCAGGTCATCACGACCCGATTCGCTACAGGGACTACTCCGAGCTAAACGACTCACTAATTTTCCTTAATCCTAACCAATAAGCACCACGGCGTCCTCCCCGAAAATTTCGGCAGAAGTAACGCCTAAAATAGCGCCCCCAAAATGCTAAGTACCTGCAAACGAATAAATCCCAACTAATCCAGAATACTCATACACAACTATCTAGTCTACCAAATCTCCAAACAGTCAACAAAACAGAACGAAAATGCTATCGACCAAAATGAAGAAAGTCCACTAGTATAGGGTGACATATCACCCTTAACTATGACTATATACAACAATACAAATACTCCCACAAAAGACAAAAAGTCCTACTCCCCAACAATATCACGCTACGGATCCTTCTGGGTCGGGTCACCCTAACACTGTTATCAACCGAGACCCTGGTCGCACGCCACCACTGCCACCTACTCCTTAGTCAGATTCTCGGTACACACCCACCAGCTCAGCAGTACTACCACAGACCCACAACTAGCCCACAACCTACACAGGACTCACAACCTACCCACAACTAGCCCACAACCTGCACATGACTCACAACCTACCCACAACTAGCCCACAACCTACACAGGACTCACAACCTACCCACAACTAGCCCACAACCTGCACATGACTCACAACCTACCCACAACTAGCCCACAACCTACACAGGACTCACAACCTACCCACAACTAGCCCACAACCTGCACATGACTCACAACCTACCCACAACTAGCCCACAACCTACACAGGACTCACAACCTACCCACAACTAGCCCACAACCTGCACATGACTCACAACCTACCCACAACTAGCCCACAACCTACACAGGACTCACAACCTACCCACAACTAGCCCACAACCTGCACATGACTCACAACCTACCCACAACTAGCCCACAACCTGCACATGACTCACAACCTACCCACAACTAGCCCACAACCTGCACATGACTCACAACCTACCCACAACTAGCCCACAACCTGCACATGACTCACAACCTACCCACAACTAGCCCACAACCTACACAGGACTCACAACCTACCCACAACTAGCCCACAACCTGCACATGACTCACAACCTACCCACAACTAGCCCACAACCTACACAGGACTCACAACCTACCCACAACTAGCCCACAACCTGCACATGACTCACAACCTACCCACAACTAGCCCACAACCTACACAGGACTCACAACCTACCCACAACTAGCCCACAACCTGCACATGACTCACAACCTACCCACAACTAGCCCACAACCTACACAGGACTCACAACCTACCCACAACTAGCCCACAACCTGCACATGACTCACAACCTACCCACAACTAGCCCACAACCTGCACATGACTCACAACCTACCCACAACTAGCCCACAACCTACACAGGACTCACAACCTACCCACAACTAGCCCACAACCTGCACATGACTCACAACCTACCCACAACTAGCCCACAACCTGCACATGACTCACAACCTACCCACAACTAGCCCACAACCTACACAGGACTCACAACCTACCCACAACTAGCCCACAACCTGCACATGACTCACAACCTACCCACAACTAGCCCACAACCTACACAGGACTCACAACCTACCCACAACTGGCCCACAACCTGCACATGACTCACAACCTACCCACAACTAGCCCACAACCTGCACATGACTCACAACCTACCCACAACTAGCCCACAACCTGCACATGACTCACAACCTACCCACAACTAGCCCACAACCTGCACATGACTCACAACCTACCCACAACTAGCCCACAACCTGCACATGACTCACAACCTACCCACAACTAGCCCACAACCTGCACATGACTCACAACCTACCCACAACTAGCCCACAACCTGCACATGACTCACAACCTACCCACAACTAGCCCACAACCTGCACATGACTCACAACCTACCCACAACTAGCCCACAACCTGCACATGACTCACAACCTACCCACAACTAGCCCACAACCTGCACATGACTCACAACCTACCCACAACTAGCCCACAACCTGCACATGACTCACAACCTACCCACAACTAGCCCACAACCTGCACATGACTCACAACCTACCCACAACTAGCCCACAACCTGCACATGACTCACAACCTACCCACAACTAGCCCACAACCTGCACATGACTCACAACCTACCCACAACTAGCCCACAACCTGCACATGACTCACAACCTACCCACAACTAGCCCACAACCTGCACATGACTCACAACCTACCCACAACTAGCCCACAACCTGCACATGACTCACAACCTACCCACAACTAGCCCACAACCTGCACATGACTCACAACCTACCCACAACTAGCCCACAACCTGCACATGACTCACAACCTACCCACAACTAGCCCACAACCTGCACATGACTCACAACCTACCCACAACTAGCCCACAACCTGCACATGACTCACAACCTACCCACAACTAGCCCACAACCTGCACATGACTCACAACCTACCCACAACTAGCCCACAACCTGCACATGACTCACAACCTACCCACAACTAGCCCACAACCTGCACATGACTCACAACCTACCCACAACTAGCCCACAACCTGCACATGACTCACAACCTACCCACAACTAGCCCACAACCTGCACATGACTCACAACCTACCCACAACTAGCCCACAACCTACACAGGACTCACAACCTATGCAAAGCTGGCCCACAACCTGCACATGACTCACAACCTACCCACAACTAGCCCACAACCTGCACATGACTCACAACCTACCCACAACTAGCCCACAACCTACACAGGACTCACAACCTATGCAAAGCTGGCCCACAACCTGCACATGACTCACAACCTACCCACAACTAGCCCACAACCTGCACATGACTCACAACCTACCCACAACTAGCCCACAACCTGCACATGACTCACAACCTACCCACAACTAGCCCACAACCTACACAGGACTCACAACCTATGCAAAGCTGGCCCACAACCTGCACATAACTCACAACCTACCCACAACTAGCCCACAACCTACACAAGACTCACAACCTATGCAAAGCTGGCCCACAACCTACACATGACTCACAACCTACCCACTAACGACGACTTCACATCCACATCACTTCACGCACGTACCTACGAACCCCAACCTACATTCCATGACCAACTAACGCGACTTCACCTCCACATCACATCACACACGTACCTAAGACTCACAACCTGCATACCATGACCAACTAACGATGACTTCACCTCCACATCACATCACACACGTACCTATGGCCACCACACACACGTCACATACAGACCACTCACAGCATACACACAATTCACAACAAGCAAACAACTGTGGTGTAGGCCCTTCTGGGCGACTCTCAATCATTTACACCCACACTACTACTTACCTGGCGTCCTAGCTTGCTGAGGATGTTCGGTTTCGTGCCCACATACGGCTCGACCTACGACAAAAATTCAAACTTCATCAAAATCAAACTTACATTCATCAATTACTCTCAAACTACTATTTCGAGTCTAATCCAACTAAAATATAACTAAACGGCCACTAATTTGAGTTCGGTAAAAACCGACCCGAAACTTCAAACGTGCATAACTTTCGCGTCGGTTAACGGAATCGAATGATTCCAGCGGCCATGTACTCCTTTATTAACCTAGTTTAACATACCAAGAAAGAATTTAAAATGAATAAATATAACTAGGTCAAACCCTCCAAAAACAGAACCAGATTTTTGCCTTAAAACGACCAAAATTTCCACTTCAATCCGATTCCACCAATTTCCTCACTAATCGATCCCTCTCACACTCAGTTAGCGTAATTTAATGAAATTCCCAGGCTTCACATAGAAAACCTGACCCCCACACATTGGGAGTTCTCGGTTTTCAACTCAACCCGTGCTCTCCCTTGCCTGACTATTCACACTGGCCTAAGCCCGTCCATTTGACGCCGAGACTAGCCAAAAATGGCCGGTGATCGGAGCCTAAGCTGGCTCGTCACTCCCGGCCTCAAGCAGAACCGAAGCAGGGCAGAGAACTGAGCTTACCAGTCCGTTCGCGCGTGGAGACAGCCGGAAATGTCAGCTCTGGATTTGCCGCCGTCGCCGGACCAGAAACGTCGAAATCCGCCGGTGGTTCGATCGGTGATCGTCGCCGCTTCTCCTTCCCCCCTGCTCTGCCCCCCTCTCGTTCGCGGTGAAAGACACCCGAATGGCTTCTTCACGAAGCCATTCGGTTGTTTTAAAGAAAACAATTAAATTGTTTTCTTTTAAAACAATTAATTTAACAACTTAATTAATTACCGTTTTGCCCCCCTTCGAAATCCCATCAAATTTCGTTCTTAATTATAACCCCGACTTAATTTCATTGGGAATACCTAAACCTAAATTAAGAAACCATTCACTTTTCTTTTAAATTAATTAAAACAACTTATTTTATTATTCTTTTATTTATTTATTTTTTTGAAAAATAAAATTCCAAATTTTAATAGGCTATTTAACCCGTTAAAATCTCTCACGAAATCCTAACAAAAAATTTAATTTGATTCAATAAAATTTCCGGGTTATTACAGTGGGCAAAGCTGACGAACGTTCAGAGTGAATGGAGTAATCCCAAGTGAGTTGTGAGTGTATTCTCTTCCCGTAGCTACATTAGTTAACTCAACAGTTAGAGAAAAAAATAAGAATGAACACACACACACGAGGATTTCTAAGTAAGCAACGGTCAATGTGCTAATATGAGTTATTCTTTTGCAAAGTGTTAGTCTTTGTAGTTTTAGTATGAATTGTTCAAGCTGAGACGAATTACTAAAAACTTTGACGATAACTGCTTTACTATTATATTAAATTGTGCTTAGTATATGGGATTAAATTATATATCTGTTCAGATTTTTTATTAAGTTTTGTTCGCTTGAGGACAAGCTTTCATTCAAGTTTGGGGGTATGATAAGTGTATATTTTACACACTTTATTGTACTCTTTAATACTTGAATTGATGAGTTTTACTCAAGTGTATGAAAGATTATGATATATTTGGTGCAAGTGTGTAGTAAAATTGGAGAAATATAGGTTTTGAAAGCAAACCAAAGCAGAAGAGTTGCCGATCGATCGGCTACTTTAGGCGATCGATCGACTATTTTTAATCCCAGTCGTTTGGATATTTTAATTGATGAAGGTGTTTGAATCTGGACCGTTGAAGCTGAACCATTGAAGCTTGTTTTAATCTCAGATGTTGAATATGATTGTGGGCTTCAGATTAATTAAAAATCAGGTTAACTAACTAAGAGAATGCAACAAAAGAGATTCATTCAGAGCAGCTCTAGAGAGAGACAAAGAAGGAGGCAAGTGAGACAGAGACTGGAACCGAGCGAAAGCTTATGGAACTGGATTTTAGCATAGTTTTTCTTTCCATTTCTTCTTTACAACTATGAACCCCTTTATTATTATTGTTTCTCTTCACTCTAGTATGAACTAATTTTCTTTTCTAGGGCTACGATGTAGCCGGATTATGAATATTTAGTATTTTCTTCAATTCAAGTTGTTGATTTTCTGTTTCAATATTGTGTTGAGTATTTTATTTTACTCTTAATGTTTGCGATTGCCTGATCAACAATAGCACGTTCGTAAGATTGTTTTGAGACCGAGAGGTGATAAATAATCGAGTACTGAATAATTTACCAGGAAAAGGATCTTAGGCTAGAGATAGCTAAGGCGTTCATGTGGTAGTATAATTTCTCATTCTTAATGTATTCAATTAATTTTTATGGTTTGAGACCGAGAGGTGATAACCCGTTAGTTGGATAAGTTTGTCATTGCTCGAGAGAGATTGATAAATATTTTTATGAAATTGCCATCAACACAGAAATATAAATTAATGATTTGGATTAGGAAAACTAAATAGGATTAATTTAGGTGAAATCAGAAACCCTAGAGCTTTCTTATTATATTTTTAAAGTCATTTAATTTCTGCTATTTAATTAAATTACTTTATTTTGTTATTTTAAATTCAAACTTATCAAAATCTTATATTCATTATAAACTAGAATTAATTTAGTTTGATCATTAATTAAAAAATCCTCGTGGGTTCGACACTCTATTTATCACTTTATTACTTGTTGCGACTTGTACACTTACAAACTATTTTTCACAACAGTAGGCAACCTTGTGTATGTCGCTTCAAATCCATATACAAGGTGATCAATTTTGAGTCGATCAGTTGGATATGAAACCTAAAGCGACTTAAAGGATTCTTTGCACGACTTAATAAATATGAAAGAAATTTTCAATAATCTCAAAATGTAATTTCTAAGAATAATATCAGTGTTAATTTGATACAAATTTGTCAATTTAAATCATTAAATGTAACGACCCGACGGGTTCCCCCGCCCGAGCTGTGCAGTCCATGCTTCCACAAGGCCCTGCCACGTGGCAGTCACACATGCCCACCACGTGTATTCACAATCTTTCTCCACTACCTGATTTAATGGGGGTTTTTGCCTTCCCAGGGATTCGAACTTGGGCTCCCAGACTTCATAACCACAAGTTCACCATCCCTGGTACCACTAAAACTCCCATTAAACATGGTAGTGGGGGAAGATCGTGAGTACACGTGGTGGGCCTGTGTGGCTGCCACGTGGTAGGGCCCTGTGGAAACATGGACTGCACGGCTCGGGCGGGGGAACCCGTGGGTCGTTACATTAAACATCAAAACAAATATATTAAATTCATTTTAAGCTAACATAGAACTTGTAAATTAGAATGATGTGTAAAAAAGGGGACTCGTGCAACAAAAGGAAAAAAGCAAACAATTACACACATAAACATATAGAATAAGATGAAAATACCCCACCAGCTTGGAATGACTTTCTTTTATGTAATAATTCAATAATCTAATAATATAATAATTTTGATGAAAGGGTTTCATTTAATTATTATTAATTGATTAAAGTTCGAAAAGTTAAAAGAGAAATAAAACTTAGAACACCCACTATTTTAAAAAATTCTCTCTTAATTAATGATTATCATATAAAGAGATAAACGTTAGAAGATAAAAATAAAAAAAAGCATTGTAGAAAACAAAAAATAAAATGACAAAAAAGGAAGGAAGAGTTGTAGAACAATAATCTTAAAAATAAAAAAATAAAAAATATCTAACGAATGAGATACGGCATTTGTATCACAAATTCCTACCACCAAAAGACAAAAGTCATAAAAAAATATAAAAGCTAAATATTTGAAATAAAATGGATTTCCCTAAAAGCATGTAGGATGCTTTTGTCCCATCCCATGTAACACAACAATCTAATTGTTTACAACTTTTCAAACTAAAACAGCATTAATTTCCTAATTTGAACAATGAAGTACTTGCAAATTAGCTTAAACAAGCTGGAATAAATTTTAAGTTTATTTGTTTACAAAAAATTGGGACATTGAAAATGTAATAATAAGAACTGCAAGTATACACTATTAAGGTTTACAATATAATGGTTTATAAAGTTGTGTTCTTGGAAAATAAAAAAATATAAAAAAAAAATTAGTATTTATAAATATTAAAAAATAATTTTAAGGACATAATAAATCTAATTGTTCAAATACAAATAATCATAAAACCAATAGATCAATAATCCTATTAATTTAGGGGTCATTTTATCCTTTCAATTATATTTTTAAATAATGTTTCAATTTATTTTCACCCTTAAATCAAACAAAAAAACATGCGATGATTTTTTTAGTTACCTCATTTATTTATGTTAGTTATATACTCAATTTGAGCTCATATTGATTTAGTTATTTTCAAATTAAATAAAATTTATTAATTAATTTCCTTGATCTGATCTCATACACCTCGTGCAATCTGTTAAACATTTTCTTGATCTCTAAAGACTTCCAACCTCTAAAGTTGTCCGTCTTCTTATGAATAATCGAGCAGATTGACATATCTCGTTCGAACCGCTCTTGACATACCAAGTTTCAAAATTCAATCAATAAATACCAGTTGGCGGTCGCGGCTCTTGACCTAGAGCATCATGTGACTACAGTGCCCACCTTGTCATACCCCTTGTGACATCAATGAGCCACCTTGTGACGGACCTGCTTGTGATGGAACAACCTTTCATTTAATGATCAATTTGAAGGCCATTTGAAAGAAAATAGGTGATTTAGGGCTGAGATTTGAGATTTCGATAATATTGGTAGGAAACAACTAGGGATAGAGAAATCAACACGGTGGAGGCGTGAATGGTAGAATTTTGGGTTGGAATTGCAGGTGGCCAAGATGAAAATAGGCGGGCCGAGAGAAAAGCTCAAATTTCTGAAGGTGGGGGGCTGAAAGGGAAGCTGATTTCTTATATAGTGTCGGGGATCGACCCCCTGTTCTCAGCTCTAATTTTGGGAACGAGAGGTCGTTCTCCTGAGCCAGCCCCCTGTTCTCAAGATAAATTCTAGAACGGGGGGCCATCTCTGGAAAACAGCCTCCCGTGTTCAAGGCACGGGGGTGATTGCCCCCAACCGATCGCCAGTTTTCAAGGAATGGGTGGCTGCCGCCATTGAAACGGCCCCCTGTTCTAAAAATCACTCAGGCAAACGAGGGGCCGTCTTAGGAAAACGGCTCCCGTTCCTGAGTCACGTGTGGTGCACGTGGAACGAGTCATCTCCACCCCCCACATCAACCTTTTCAAAGAACCACCCCGCCACCCCCCCCCCCCCCCCCCTCTCCCGGGCCCCCCGGTTCATTTTAGATTGACCCTCCTTTCTATGCGTAAAATCAGAACGGACGGTGATCGGGGGCTGTCAGGGTTTGATTTATTAGATTTTGAATAGTTCAAGATTTTAAGTTTTTACTTTAGGAGTTTTTTTTTATAAAAAAAACTAATAATTTAGAGTTTAAATTGATTTTAAGCCCAATTAGAAACAGTGGAAGCAACGGTATGAGCCCACCATCTAAGGTTATCTTTCATGTCGATTTCATTGCTTGATGAAGGAATTCTCCAATTCATCAATGGATTCTCTCTCGCTGACCTTCTTTCCATCACATCCCAAGTTTCAGAAAGGTATGGTCTGGCAATGGCCGCCGATTCCTCTTCCATCTCTTGGTCGTCGTCTTCAAATTCTTTACCTAATCTCTGCAATCCAGGAATAATGGATACCAGGCTTGAATCTTTATCTTCCTCCGTAAAAACAAACCCTAGATCCATAAACCCTTTTAGCTCTTGGAATTCCAGCTCCGATAAACTCTTACTTGTCGACAATAACCTTCTTCTCTTCCTGGAAACATTTTTATCCGGCAAAACTTCTTCTTTGTTCACCTCTTTACCGGAGAATATGGTTTGGAACTTCCCTGGGAAAAGCACAGAGTCCGGCAAGTGAGAATCTCCGATGAAGCTTGTTTCCAAGCTTATATCTTCGCTCACACACCTTCTATGGATAGTCGAACTTCCATCAATTATAAGGTTTGATGCTGCTTCTTGAAATTTAAGATCTGGGTTTTCTTCAGAAACTGATGAATTTCTCATTCTCGTGTTCATCTTGAAGATTTCGCGCTCGAGCCAGCACAAATCATATAGCTCAAAAACTTGCTCAGGGTCCATCAATGACGGCCGGAGATCACAAGTCTCTTTCTCGCACTCTGCTTTGAATTAATGCACATAGCCTTGGCCGAATATTTAAGCCGAACTGATTACAAAAAATAAATAATTTCAAGTGGGTTTGACGGCACGTTTTTAATCTGGATCATTGTCTATTATTTTCTCAAAATTAGGTTTGAAATTTGCAGAGTAATAATAGTTTCCTGGAAAGTAAAGAAACTTGGAACGTGGCAAACGTTGAGAACATTTTTTGAATGGAAAATTTTTAATTATAAGCGAACTCTACAACACCTAAATATTCAATTCAATTAGTTGTACTTGGTTCAACCCCACATGTTCCCACTCTTGATAATTTACGTTGATTCAAGTAAAACCAATGTCCAAACGGTCCCTAATTAGACTAAATCTTAGATTGAATAGATGGCTATGGGTTCACGTGTGAATTAATATCTTAGTAGTCAACTATGAAAATAAATAGTTTTATTAATTAATAAGTTTACACGGTTCAATCAACATGATATTTATTTATAGTTTTATTATTTTAATAACTTTACGGCACATTTTCATACTAAAGAACCGCAAATGAGAGAGAATGATTTTCTGTATTCTCATTTATTGAAATAATTTACATAGTCGTCTTTATATACTACAAACAAACTGTATGAGAAAGAAGAACCATCACGTAAGCGTGATCATACCATATTATGTTTTTAATACTCCCCTGAAATATGATACTCATGAAGGAAAATGGATATTCGCGAGTCCCGTTGCATTAAAGAGGAAATATTAAACAGACAACGATGAAGAGCCTTTGATGAAATATGTAAAGTTTTAATCTTGCCAAGCTGAATTTGTTTGTGCACGATAGGACAATCAATCTCGACGTGTTTTGTATGCTCATGAAACACCACATTTGCAACAATGTGAAGTGCTGCTAGATTGTCACAAAAGAGTAATAATGGTGTATAAGTCAGAATATGAGGTAAATGTTGGTTCTATAGTTTTTTGAATTAAATTTACAACTAGTATTGCAGTTATTTTTTTTCTTTTCAAATAGTATTACTCTATTTCAAATAGATAGTGAGAGAGTTGAAGGAGATAAGAAAAAATAGAGAGAAATCAAAGAGAAATCATATATGCAATTTTGAGAGTGAGTTAGAGAGAAAATAAGAAAGAGAGAAAAGGGAGAGTGGAGATAGCTAGAGAAAAAGTTACTTTTATAATAATTTCATATGATATTACGCGAGAGATTATAGAAACACATATTTTATTGATTCTCTAATAAAATTTGATGTTGAAATCCCGCGTTGTGGACGTAGGACGATTTTGTCTGAACCACGTAAATTTTTATTTTTAATTTCTTTTTTATTCTTCTTGATCAATTCTCTCTTGTTTCACAAGAATTGTGCGGTAAGTGTGAATCGAACACACAACCTTCAGATCGGGTTTCAGTCAATCATGGCAAAATTTGAAGTTGACAAGTTAATGAGCAAGAATGATTTCTGTCTATGGCGAGTAAAGATGAAGGCTTTTCTAGTTCATCAAGGATTGTCCGTTTCTATTGGTTTCAAGGCGTTGGGGAAGCTTCAATTATCTGACGGGGATAAAGCTACTGAAATGGATCCAAAGTGCATAACGCTATTTTGCTAAGTTTGGGGGATGAGGTACTAAGGGAAGTCACTGAAGAAGGCTCAGCGATCTTAGTATGGTCCAAGCTTAGCGAATTGTCTATATTTAAAAAAGAAATTGTACACAATTGCAATGGAGAACTCCAATGAGATGCGAAAAGATGCTGATAATTTCAACAAAATAATTTTGGACTTGAATAGCATCAACGTCAAGATAGAAGAAGATGATCAATTCATTATCTTGTTGTTTTCTACCGAAGCAGTACGAGCACTCCGTCGACACTATGCTCTACGGGAATTAAACCCTAACCATGTCAAAGGTGAAGGTTGGACTCAATTTTAAGGAGCTGTAGATGAGAATTTGAAGAATAACGCATGATCAAATCATGCTTCATACAAGGTACTTGTTCGGTGCAAATTATGATGTTTGATGGATACGTTCAGAAAATCAAGGAAAGTAAGGTATGTTTCTCAGCTTAAACATAACCTTCTATCAATTGGAATGTTTGATGATTCTAGTTCCATGGTGAAAGTTGAGAATCAATGCATGATGATCAGTAAAGGATCAATGGTTGTAATGAAGGGGGCTGAGGAAAATGGTTTATATTTTATGGATGATAAGACTATCATTAGAGGGTATGTAAATATTGTTAATAATTTGGAAGAGAAAGCTCGGCTGTGACATGTGAACGAAAGGGGTTTGCATGAATTATCCATACAAAAATTGTTGAGTAATGATGTGGTGTCATTGCTGGATTTTGCGAGAATTATGTGCTTGGAAAACCTAGAAGGGTAAAGTTCAATGTTGCAGTGCACAAATCAGTTGAAATGCTGGATTATGTGCACTCTGATCTTTGGGGGCCGACTAGGGTTCTTTCAAAGGGAGAAGCTTAATATTTTAAGTTTATTACTGATGACTATTGACAGAGACTCTAAGTATATTGTCTAAAGACAATGGATCAGATATTTGATATCTTGAAAATTTGGAAAACAATGTTGTAACTCAGGCCAACCGAAGGGTGAAGAAGCTGATAACAGATAATGGCATGGAGTATTGCTGCTTAGATTTTTAGGTCTACGGTAAAGAGGATAGCATCGTGAGACACCTGCACTGTAAGGCCCACTCCACGACAGAATGACCTAGCCAAGAGGATAAATCGAACAATTTTGGAGAGGGTAAGATGCATACTCCTTACATTGGTTTTATTCAAATTGTTTTGGGCAGAAGCTGCCAAAACTGCAGGCTATCTTTTTAATCTATGACTTTCCACGATACTGGAATTCAAGACACTGTGTGAGTGATAAGGGAAACCGATAAAATATGAGGGGCTGAAGGTGTTTGGGTGTGCGACTTTTGCATATGTAAAATAGAAAAAACTAAAGCCAAGGGGCAAGAAGTGTGTTTTCTTGGAGTATCCGAACAATGTGAAAGGGTACAAGTTGTGATGTAATAAACCTAGCAAGCAGAAAATAACTCTTAATCATGATGTTATATTCAATGAGAAGGAACTCTCATTCAAATTAAAGTTGGCTCCGAAGATGAAAGTTTGGCCGAGTGAAGCTACAAAAATTGCGCTTCCATAGGAGCTTGATGAGATTAGTTCTAGAAATATTTCTCACGTGAATGATCAGCATACTAAACAGGTTACTTCTAGATCATAGGGTTCAGTGGAAGAAGGAGAAGTGATGAATTATCAATTCACATGGGACATGACTAAATGAGTGATGAATTCAACTTAACGTCTTAAGTATGTGAATGTTGTTGCATATGCCCTTCTAGTTATATTGATCTTGAGAAAGAGAACCTGTGAGTTACAGGGAAGTTATTAGCTGCAAGTATAAGCGTAACTTGATAATGCTATGAATGAAGAATTTGCGTCGGTGATGACGTGCTCTTTGGGTTTCGAATTCGTAAACATGATCAGGATATTATTGGTTGATTATTAGTTATACATATTGCTTCGTAGATGACCATTCTTCATCGACAACCTAGGTAATAGGGCTGGATCTTTGAATTTCACGTTGCTTATTTCTTTCTGACCCATGAGCTGTTGGTAGACTTCGCCCGCCGCCTTTTTTGTGTTAGTGTAATAGAGGGGTCTTTTAGTGACCCTCATTTTTCACTGAGGTAAAGTTTCATAATATAAGTACGATGATGACGTATTTTTATATAGTCGTCTATGTATGTGATAAATATTGAATTTAATGCCTCATCTGTGGTTTGTAGAGTCTGTTTTTGGTCAAACGTTGAACATAAATTTTCATAAAGCGATGTTTGATAATTATTTTGATATTGCATCATCTTTTGAAAGAAAAGATAAAAAAAATTTTACATTTATTTAATATAGCATTCCTACTGAGTTAGTTATTAACACTAGACGACCTCCTCCTATTTTCAGAAAAGAACAAGAGTAGTGAGTAAGTAATGTTCGGGAGCAGTTATCTTTACTTATTTCTAGTTGAGTGTTTATTATGTTATAATGATATATAACATAATAAATATATCATTATTTAAAAAAAAACCATTTGAATACAATCTCCAAGATTTACATACTATAATTGAAACTATTTTTAAGCAATTATAGTTTCTTTTAATCACTAAAATTAGCCTCAAATGATTTTTCTTTGTTTGGATAGTCTTTTTTCCTAATTAACCCTCCCATACTATATATTCATGCACTTTATTTGTAAAATATTTTCTATGTATTTCAATGTTTCAACCTTTAGTGTCCTTAAAACCATTGCTTTTGATACTCAACCTTATTATACGGTACACGCGAAAAAATAATATGTTCCCCCTATTCTTGATCATCCTTCTTATTAAAATCTTCCCCAATAAATGTAAAAACATCCTCAAAATGGAACATCTTCCTTCTTATTAATCTAAAATTGCTACATTTAAAAACTAGATTCTTCCCGCCAGAATTCAAAGAGCTGCAATGCACTCGATTTCGATCTTGGCATCCAACGGTAAAGCTGCAACCTGATACGTTGAGCGAGCAGGAGCTGGGGAAGTAAAATCTACACAAAAAAAATAATTCGTCTATTAATAGCAAGTGCAGAGTGATAAAAAGATTCAAATTTAACACCATTTATCATTGATGAAACAATCAAGTTAAATGAATTTGAACGAGCAAGGTCTTGCATGATTTCAGAGTATAATGGAAAAACATTGTCTTTCTTTCATTGCCCTCCATTTTTGTATGCATGATCAAACTGGTTTGTGCACTTGACCAGCTTACATTAGCATATTCTTTTCTTGCAATGTACTTCCTAGTGTACATCGGAAACTTAGGAATAAAGTTTGATTTAACATAGACTTACACTTGGCATAGATCTCATTTACTTTCTTGAAGTCTTTCAAATCAGCCAACCTGCAAGAGAGATTTTTTTTCCCAGAAAGATTACTGCAGTCGTAGAACTTTTTTAGCCTCAAAAATTGAAATTTGGGAGAATTTAGAAGGATGGACAACTACCAGCCATGGCCACTTGGTTTGGAGGCGCTGATTTTCCTATCTATCTCGAGTAGACTGCTCTTCGTTCAGCCGATTCCCACTTTTTTATTGTCTCTTTCCTCTTTCCTGGAACTTGTATGGCTTTCTTTTTTTGGTTGCTTGATTCTTTCTCCTCGTGATTTTGGTTGAAATTTGGGTTCTTTTGGGCAATTTCAATGAAGTGATAGATCGGCTGGAGTGTATTCTGAAAAGGAAGATGTGATTAGGAGCCATACTGTTGTTACGATTAATCCAGATCGATCGGGTTTTCTCGGAGAAGAAAACAGGGATTTGGGGAATTCAAATTCGAATTCTGTGCCGAATAGTCGAATCGAAGGGGATGTGTTGGAGACTGTGATTGTGATTGATTCTGATGAATCGGAGGGTGTTCATGGAGAAACTGGGGGATCAGAATCGAAACCCAATGAAGGACTGGAAAAGGAAACTGTGACACCAGAGACGCCGAGTTCATTACTTACGAAGAGTTTGAGCTCCGTCGATGTGAAGTGCAGAGATGGTAAAGGCGAAGGTGAGAATCTGGAAGTGGAGAGAATGTGTAGGATCTGCCATTTGAGTTCTGGGCAGAGCTCGGAGGCTGCAACAATGACGAAACCTGCTGCAGCAGATTTGATTCACCTTGGTTGTTGCTGCAAAGATGAACTGGGGATTGCTCATAGTCACTGTGCTGAGGCCTGGTTTAAGTTCAAAGGAAATAGGTACTTTGGATTGAAATTTGATCTGTCTTTTACATGTCTGAATCATATCCATTGTTGATGAATTAAGGCCATGTTCAGACACTTTCAATTCGAAAAGAACTGTTCTATCCATTTCAAACTGCATCTAATAACTCTACGACTCAAAATCTTACAAGTTTTCTTTCTGCTAAATACCGTAGAATTTGCGAGATTTGCGCGGAGACGGTGACGAATATTTGTTTCAAATTCTAATTGATCAACAACATCGGTCGACCTATGCAAGGAGGCGTGGTCGAGCTCTTCAGTTGTTGATCTCAGGATTTTTCAAAATGACCCATCAATTAAGACAGATCAACGACATCAGTCGACCTATGCAGGGTCAGGTCGACCTCTTCAGCATATTTTCACAAGTTCATTGTTAGTTTTCGAGGTTCCTACGCATGGCGGAATTCACTATTATTCATAATAATAGTGACATGCGTTACCCTGTGACTTTAAAACTATTTTAAAATCAACAAAAACCATAAGTTGGATCGTTAGTCTAAAAGAAATTATTTTTGAGAAATATGTAATTTTTCAAAATGTAAACAATTTACATTGAGAAAAATTATTAGAATTTAGATTGGGAAATAATAAAAGGAATACCTTTTTGGAGCAACGCTGTTACTCAGGTACTCCCGTCTGATCTTAACAGCTTTAACTCAGGATCAGGTGTTTTTCCCGAAGACTTTGATACCGTCGAGTCTTCTCTGAAGATCTTTACACTTAAATCTCCTGACGTGTGGGCGTCTCTCTTACAAGAATAACACACTCTTATATTTGTGGAGAGACGTGTTCTCAACACATGAGACGTCTCTCTTCGATCTTAGAAAACGGTTTTCTAAAATCGAATACGGAAAGGTCACACCTTTTCTCTCTAGGGATTTGTTTTTTTTTCAGTTCGTTGTCAGTCGTCCTTTTTGTTCGTTCTACTGTCAAATAACCTTTGACAATTTTTATAGATCTGTTTTAAAATTAATTTTTAGATTTATTTTAATAAAAACTAATTTTTAAAAAATAAATCTTATCTAATCAAATCTAATTTGATTAGAAGTTGATTTATCTAATAAATCAATTTATCAATTAATCATATAATCTAAAAACAGTTTTTTAGAATATATTTATGAAAACTACTTTTCAAGACAATTTCATCTTATGAGATTCTTCAGATCTACTTTTAAATAGTAAACAAACTATAAGTCAATTGTAGATCAAATCTAATATAATCAGATTTTCAGATCTACTTATATTCAAATTTCAAAAATCTGATTTGATAGTTTGTTACATAACTAACTTTCAATTTGAAGATCAAATCTCATCTGATGAGATTCTTCAAATCTAATTCAAATCCCTTAAAATATTTCATCTAATGAGATATTTTATTTTGAATTCAAAATATAAAAACTATTTATATATTTTGAATAACAATATATTTAAATGAGTGTTTATAAATGATTAATCTTTATTAATCATTTATATATTTATTCTTATAACATGGAAATTAAATAGTGATATAAGATAACAGAGGGACCGATGGACCTATAGTTCTAAGCTCCAATAATATTTGTTAATTAATATAAACTCTTTATATTAAATAAACAATTATTAATCTAGAGTAATCCACTAA
>CM039512.1:44047998-44124397 GCA_022432975.1 Begonia masoniana
TATGAGTTAATCTCAGTAATCTCCATTCTCATATGGCACTATCACAACCTTGTACCCTATTGCATTTATCTCTATTTAAGGCATAATATAGGTGTTTATAGCTTGGCATTTAAACTTAGATTACGTTTATCAGAATCATTTAATTTGTTTACCAAAAGAAAAAGGGATCAAGAACGAGGCTGACAAACCCACTTCGTCGACACAAGGAAAAGACGAGCACAAGCCACATATAGAAGAATCAAATAGGGAGATGGGGAATAATTTATCAAGGAAAGGGAAGAGAAGAAAACACCAAGCAGAGCTCAAACTGTCACACTCGAGGTTAATGGCATATGGAAAGATACCTTCCAAACCAAAGAAGAAGGCAAGGCATTGATCTCAGCCACATTAAATATATTGTGTAAGCGTCTGTATATGTGTAGATTTATATTTCAATGTCAACACGATTTAAATGACGACGAAAACACTTTACTAGAATGCATGATTAAGGACCCATGTCTTCATTTGCTTTCATAAGAATTTGTACCAAAAAGCATCTTTATATTTTTGCTTTAAAGTGCTTTGCTTTAACTGCCGAAACAAATCCATGAAATCAAGGATTTTTTACTTACTGCAAGAAGAAAAGATCGTGCTGCAAGAAGAAAAGATGCACGATCGGTGAAAATCAAGAGGAGCAAAGATGCTGAGGCTTGAAACAAATATTGGTACTTGGGTTTTGAAATGCGATTTCTGGGTTTCAGACTTTTGTTAGATTATATGCTATTTTTATGAAGGTAGCTTTGTGGCTCTTGGAGAAAACCTGCAGCTCATTTTTGTTGTTTAAGTTGATCAATGCAGCTTAATCACTTTATTCTACTAAGGTTCGTTTATGTCTACTGATGGATATTCTGTTTGGCTATTTTGGACAGTTTTGTTTTATTCTTCCAAAGTTGCTTCCGTATTCCTGTTTTCTAAATGATGTGATTAGTATTAGGAAAGTCTCATAAACTATGAAATGTTCCATTAGCGAACTGAACTTGAGAAATTTCTAAGGAGATGGAATCTATATTATTGATTTGTTAAATCTTGTTCGGGGCAGGCTTTGAGCTTACAAAATATGATGATGGGTAGTCCCTGTTAGGCCTGCTTTAGTACTGTAGATTTGGCTGCCGAATCGAAGGATTTTGTGTTGGACATTTTGCTTAAAAATGGTCTGGGGTCTTTTGGTTGCTGGGGCTGTGCCTGAACTATGAGAATATTTAATTCTCATTCTGTTGATTTTCTGGTGTCTATGCATCCTAAAATAATGCCTGCTACTGCCTTTTAAATTTATCATTTTTCAAAAAAGACTTCACTTTTATCTGTTCACCGGGGAGTTCTGGCAATCCAAATTCAGCTTCTGCAATAAACACATCATCACCTGCACTAACTATCCTTCCTAATCTAGTTCGTCCAAGATTGAGCGGTCACTTTCGGCCGTATGTTCTTCCTCTCCATCATCGGAGACCCTCTACCAGTGTCGATGGCAAAGGCTAATTTCCAATTTACTAAGCCTCATTTGAAAAGGTAATCGATACCAAATAAAACACAACAGTGTAATACCATAACAAACTCTAATAGATTTCAACGTCAGACTTTCATTTGATTATTTGACAAAAGATTACTTATACTCAAATTTAGTTACCCAGATAGTTATCTTTTTCACAAGGAATAAGTCTGTATACTGCTTCTTCCAACGAAAAAACTAACTAACAAAAGACATAAAAGAATAATCCAAGATACACCACTTTCAGAAGTATCAATCTTTTTAAGAATAATACCTGAAATCAGACACTTCTTGTTGAGTAACCACTTGAATGATCAAGAGTGAGAATGAAATAAACATATGTAACAAAAAAAATGTACTTTACTTAGACTCCCCCACTACTTTTGCTTTAAAGAATTTTTACATTCTATCACTTAAAAAAATCCAAGCTTGCAAGTAATAATACAATTCAATGATAAACAAGTGATAAGTTCATGGACGAATAAACATTGTAGATAGATATATATGTATATAGTGATAGTAAAACACTGCAAGGTAAAGGCAATATGTCCAGTAAGAACTATATATACATGTAATAAAACATCCATCACAATAAATACAGCCAAATCCTCCCTCCATCTTCTGCTCGGCCTCATTTGCCCTTGGCCCAAAATAGGGGGCAGTTCTGGGGAGGGGACCCCTGTTCCCGAGTCACGTGCGGTGCACATGGAACGGAAGGTCTCAACCCCCACGTCTCGATAGAAAGGCCCTCCGTTCTCAAGGCACGAGGTGATTTCCCCGACACAACCCATGTTCTCAAAAACCGTTCCACGTGGAACGGTTGGTCTCCCGCTCCCACATCTACCCCTGTTTCAATATTTCCAGTGCTACGTAAGCATTCAACAGAACGACCTCCCGTTTATTTTAGATCTGCCCCTCATTATAGGCGTAAAATTAAAACGGAGGGTGATTGGAGGACTGCCAATGTTTGATTTGTTAGATTTTGGATAGTTTAAGGTTTTAGTTATCAGAGTTTTTAGTTTAAGAGAATTTAAAAAAAAACTCATAGTTTAGAGTTTAAATTGATTTTAATCCTTTTAATTAATACATAAATTAATATTCTAAAAAATTACCACCCCCTCCCCCCAACACACCAAGAGCTGGTTGTAATTATTCCCCTGCAAAGTAGAAATCACTTAAAATTTTTTACATTCATTTATTATTTCTCATGAAACTTGCAACCTCTTTTTCTAGAAATCCAATTTATTATTGACATGATATTGAAGACTATGGTTGTTGTTACTCTAACAAGCATGAAATATATTGTTGAAAATACTTACTTTTGTAAACGTGGTAGAAAAACCAATACTCGGGATTTATTTGAAAAGTCTCAGTTCCTTGGTAATCGAAGCCCAAAAATCTATGAACTAATCAAGTTTTGGCTAACAAAACAGACAAATGACCCTGCATCTCTTTTTTTCCTCTCTCCCACATTTTGATTTGTAATGTTATTTGTACAAGTCTTCCCCTTTACGTTGAAAAATTTTAAGTTGATAAAGATTGACTTCTATCATTTGTTATTCTATACAAAATATCAGGCCTAATTCACTAATTGATAGAAAGATATTGAAATTTTGTATTTCAAAAATGTTTACTTTGTGAAGTAGATGGTTGATAGAGTAATATTTGGTCATAATTTTAAGTATAAGTACTTTGGTCAACATGAAATTTGTGGTTAGTAGTAACTTAAAGTGGTGAGAAACACAGGTATTAAGATCCTGAGACGCTTCAACCATGCGTAATTAAGACATAAGAACGAATTTGAATCAAGTATGAAGAACTTGATATTAGAATTTGGTGTGACCCGAATTCTAGTTAGGCCGGGTCGGACTCGTATATCAATATTAGAGTTTTACGTTTTTTCTATATATTGATGTTTGAGTCGCAAAACTCATTGTACCGAATTTGATATTAGTGATTCTCCTCTCTGCCCGTAGTTTTTTCCCTTTCTAGGGTTTCCACGTAAAATTCGATGTCAATTATTTCTCGTTTTTCTTTTTCGATTTCTCGATCGTTCGTTATAGGTGGATTAGAGCGTCTAATCCTAACAACTGGTATCAGAGCCAGGTTGAAGCAGTTTTTCAAAAATTCAGGGTTTGATTTTTTTGAAGGTATCGATCGATTTCAGGTTTGTAATTTCGGTAAGTGAAATTGCAATTTTTGGGAGAAAAAGAAATTGAAAAAAAAAATAGAAATTAGAAAAGAATTATTATTCTTTTCTGGTGCTCGGCTCGACCTCGAAGAAGAACAGAACCTTCTATTTTGTGTTGCTCGCAGCGAAAATTAGAGAAGAAGCCTCTGTTGTCCCCGTCCACCGTCTGACAGAACAGAGGCGATTCGCTTTGGGTTTGGTCGAGTAGTCTGTTGGATCTCTCATGTGAAATTCGTGTCAAGGTAGAGTTTGTTAGAATTTAGTGTGACCCGAATTCTAGTTGGGCCGGGTCGGGCCCGTATATCAATATTAGGATTTTACGTTTTTTCTATATATTGATGCTTGAGTCGCAAAACTCATTGTACCGAATTTGATATTAGTGATTCTCTCCTCTGCCCGTGGTTTTTTTCCTTTCTAGGGTTTCCACGTAAAATTTGGTGTCAATTATTTCTCGTTTTTCTTTTTCGATTTCTCGATCGTTCGTTACAGGTGGATTAGGGCGTCTAATCCTAACAATTGGTATCAGAGCTAGGGGTGGGCAGAACCGAACCCGACCCGAGCAACCGAACCGAACCGAGGTTTCGGTTCGGGTTCACTTATACAAGTTCGGGTTCGGTTTGTGTTAGGGTCGGGTTCACTTATACTAGTTCGGGTTCGGTTCGGTTGACAGTCAAACCCGAACCCAACCCGAAAAACCGAACTCTGAAGTTGCACAAATATTTGGGCTTAGAGCAGGCAGACGATGTTCTTACGATGTTCTTGGTAATGGCGATGCCGAAGGAAGAAGAAGAGGAAGAGGAGAAGGTTCGGAGCTCTGGAAAGAGATTGAAATGCACCGTAGATGAAGACGATGAAGACGGCGAAGAACGATTTTGTAGCGAAGACGAACGAAGGGGCGATTTTCCCCTAAAACCTGGTTTGTTTTACTACCCAATCACCCCCACTTCCTTCGTCGTCTCCGATGCTTTGGAGCCTGATTTTCCTATCATTTATATCAACAAAGTCTTCGAGATCTTCACTGGATATCGCGCTGATTAGGTCCTTGGTCGAAATTCGTAAGAGATCGTCTCGTCAGTCGTCTGTCGCTTCGTCGAGGAGTCGTCGGTAGTCTGTCGCCGAGGAAAGGAGTCGTCTGTCGTCGCCGAGGAGAGGAGTCGTCTGCCGTCGCCGAGGAGAGGAGTCGTCTGTCGTCGCCGAGGCGTCGTCTGCCTGCCCTAAGCCAAATTTTCTTCTCAGAAAAATAGAAGATAAATAATATTATGTATTTATTTGATGTTTACTGTTTACAGGTGAACCGACTTGACCCGAACCGAACCGAACCGAATTTTTTGGTTCAGGTCTGTTTTAATTTATTCAAGTTCGAGTTCGGGTTCGGAAACCAGAACCCGAAACCGAAAATGTTGGTTCTGTTCGGTCCAAAACCGAACCGAACCGAAGATTGCCCACCCCTAATCAGAGCCAGGTTGAAGCAGTTTTTCAAAAATTCAGGGTTTGATTTTTTCGAAGGTATCGATCGATTTCAGGTTTATAATTTCGGTAAGTAAAATTGCAATTTTTGGGAGAAAAAGAAATTGGAAATAAAAAAAAACAGAAATTAGAAAAGAATTATTATTCTTTTCTGGTGCTCGGCTAGACGTCGAAGAAGAACAGAACCTTCTATTTTGTGTTGCTCGCTGCGAAAATTAGAGAAGAAGCCTCTGTTGTCCCCGTCCACTGTCCGACAGAACAGAGGCGATTCGCTTTGGGTTTGGTCGAGTAGCCTGTTGGATCTCTCATGTGAAATTCGTGTCAAGGTAGTGTTTGTTAGAATTTAGTGTGACCCGAATTCTAGTTGGGCCGGGTCGGGCCCGTATATCAATATTAGGATTTTACGTTTTCTCTATATATTGATGCTTGAGTCGCAAAATTCATTGTACCAAATTTGATATTAGTGATTCTCTCCTCTGCCCATGATTTTTTTCCTTTCTAGGGTTTCCACGTAAAATTTGGTGTCAATTATTTCTCGTTTTTCTTTTTCGATTTCTCGATCGTTCGTTATAGGTGGATTAGGGCGTCTAATCCTAACAACTGGTATCAGAGCCAGGTTGAAGCAGTTTTTCAAAAATTCAGGGTTTGATTTTTTCGAAGGTATCGATCGATTTCAGGTTTGTAATTTCGATAAGTGAAATTGCAATTTTTGAGAGAAAAAGAAATTGAAAAAAAAAAAAAAAACATAAATTAGAAAAGAATTATTATTCTTTTCTGGTGCTCGGCTAGACGTCGAAGAAGAACAGAACCTTCTATTTTGTGTTGCTCACCGCGAAAATTAGAGAAGAAGCCTCTGTTGTCCCCGTCCACGGTCCGACAGAACAGAGGCGATTCGCTTCCCGTTGGATCTCTCATGTGGAATTCGTGTCAAGGTAGTGTTTGTTAGAATTTAGTGTGACCCGAATTCTAGTTGGGCCGGGTCGGGCCCGTATATCAATATTAGGATTTTACGTTTTTTCTATATATTGATTCTTGAGTCGCAAAACTCATTGTACCGAATTTGATATTAGTGATTCTCTCCTCTGCCCATGATTTTTTTCCTTTCTAGGGTTTCCATGTAAAATTTGGTGTCAATTATTTCTCGTTTTTCTTTTTCGATTTCTCGATCGTTCGTTATAGGTGGATTAGGGCGTCTAATCCTAACACTGTATCAGAGCCAGGTTGAAGCAGTTTTCAAAAATTCAGGGTTTGATTTTTTCGAAGGTATCGATCGATTTCAGGTTTGTAATTTCGATAAGTGAAATTGCAATTTTTGAGAGAAAAAGAAATTGAAAAAAAAAAAAAAAACATAAATTAGAAAAGAATTATTATTCTTTTCTGGTGCTCGGCTAGACGTCGAAGAAGAACAGAACCTTCTATTTTGTGTTGCTCACCGCGAAAATTAGAGAAGAAGCCTCTGTTGTCCCCGTCCACGGTCCGACAGAACAGAGGCGATTCGCTTCCCGTTGGATCTCTCATGTGGAATTCGTGTCAAGGTGGAGTTTGTTAAATTTAGTGTGACCCGATTCTAGTTGGGCCGGGTCGGGCCCGTATATCAATATTAGGATTTTACGTTTTTTCTATATATTGATTCTTGAGTCGCAAAACTCATTGTACCGAATTTGATATTAGTGATTCTCTCATCTGCCAGTGGTTTTTTTCTTTTCTAGGGTTTCCATGTAAAATTTGGTGTCCATTATTTTCTCGTTTTTCTTTTTCGATTTCTCGATCGTTCGTTACAGGTGGATTAGAGCGTCTAATTCTAACACTTGATTCCAATCGAACTTTACCGACAAAACTAAAGTTATCTAGCAAAGGAGCTTGATCCTAACTGAACTTATGATTATAACCAAAATTATCAATTATATCTTCCAAGTTTTACGTTAAGTGATGAGAACTTCAGGTATTGAAGTGCTCACGCACTTCCTCTCTATTCTATTCTATTGGATTCTTGGTCATAGAGCTGAGACAAGTGAGAGACCAGAGTGAGAGGTGGGGTATGATGCCTGACCTCGAGTGGAGTGCATTAAACTTTGTTATCTCTAACAGATGGCTAACCTAAGGAGTATGCTCTCTCATTATTGATCGAGGGAGTAGCGTTAATATGGCTTTGAAATTGTTGGTGAACAAGTTGAGGCCCGAAATTATAAAACATGACAAGTCACACAAAGTGAAGGGGATGCATTACAATGTAGAGGTTAGAGTGAACAAGCGTGGATTCCTTTTATCAATGGTGGATATTAGGGATGAGATGTTTTGTTGCTTGGCGCTTATGAATGCATGCTATTTGTTACTTGAAGGCCATGACAATAAAATAGAGAGGTGAAACATGGTAGAGTCAGTAATGTCTACTCACTTGATTATGGAGGCAAACATTTGAGACTAGTTGCTTTGAGTCTGAAACAAATACAACAAAACAAACTTGAAGAAAGTAAAAGAAAAGAAGCTTTGTTACTTGCTAAGAATCTTTGAGATGTGTTTTGGTGTAACGCACTTATTATAGTTGTCTTTTACTACTCTGTATTTCCTTCGTAGAAAGATTAATTCATAAATGCACTACATAAACTTTAAAAAGTCTAAATATAAATCTATAGACACGCACATAAGTAGAGTTGTCAACTAGATTGACTAGAAGAGTCCCATTAATAAGCTGACTATCGATCTTGCTTGTAGGATCGTCTGGCCCAATCCTAGTCTCCTTGCTCGTAAGACTACTGGTTAAGTTTAATGATGTATATTTATTGATGCTCGGCTCGTTTTAAAATCTCTTTAGGACTAAGCATGTTCATTTAAGCGAGTCAGTAGCTGATTCTTGTTTGGGTGTATTTCTTTCTCTCTTGATTGTTTGTAACTTTTTCGCTTTAATATAAAGTTTCTTATAAAAAAAATGTGCGTCAAAACCATAACTAAATAACAACAAAAATTCAAATATACGTAAACATTCGAAAGAATGTTATGTACAAGAATGTAAATTTAGCCACCAGCAAATACAACTTTCATATTTTAGAAAAAAAAAAAAACAAAAAAGACAATTCACTCACTCAATAGCGTTGATCCTTAAACTTTAAGAACAAACTTTACTAGAAAACATCGATGCGAAAAAACCATGGGAGAACAAAAGCTATGACCAGACACGCCATCAAGAAATTGCAGAACGACTGTCCTCTCCAAACTCTTCTACTTCTCTCTGAGGAGAATCTACTGCCATCACTCACCCTCCCCTCGTTCCACTCCTCCATGAATCTACTGTCACCGACCCCCGCCACGTTCGTCGCCGTCTCCCCGCAAATCTCGCAAATTCTAAGATATTTAGCAGAAAGAAAACTTGTAAGATTTTGAGTCTTAGAGTTATTAGATGCAGTTTGAAATGGATAGAACAGTTCTTTTCGAATTGAAAGTGTCTGAACATGGCCTTAATTCATCAACAATGGATATGATTCTGACATGTAAATCACAGATCAAATTTCAATCCAAAGTACCTATTTCCTTTGAACTTAAACCAGGCCTCAGCACAGTGACTATGAGCAATCCCCAGTTCATCTTTGCAGCAACAACCAAGGTGAATCAAATCTGCTGCAGCAGGTTTCGTCATTGTTGCAGCCTCCGAGCTCTGCCCAGAACTCAAATGGCAGATCCTACACATTCTCTCCACTTCCAGACTCTCACCTTCGCCTTTGCCATCTCTGCACTTCACATCGACGGAGCTGAAACTCTTCGTAAGTAATAAACTCGGCGTCTCTGGTGTCACAGTTTCCTTTTCCAGTCCTTCATTGGGTTTCGATTCTGATCCCCCAGTTTCTCCATGAACACCCTCCGATTCATCAGAATCAATCACAATCACAGTCTCCAACACATCCCCTTCGATTCGACTATTCGACACAGAATTCGAATTTGAATTCCCCAAATCCCTGTTTTCTTCTCCGAGAAAACCCGATCGATCTGGATTAATCGTAACAACAATATCGCTCCTAATCACATCTTCCTTTTCAGAATCGCGCTCCAGCCGATCCATCACTTCATTGAAATTGCCCAAAAGAACCCAAATTTCAACCAAAATCACGAGGAGAAAGAATCAAGCTACTAAAAAAAGAAAGACATACAAGTTCCAGGCAAGAGGAAAGAGACGATAAAAAAGTGGGAATCGGCTGAACGAAGAGCCGTCTACTCGAGATAGAAAGGAAAATCAGTGTCTCCAAACCAAGTGGCCATGGCTGGTAGTTGTCGAATTTCTTGGATTTTTCCATTAATATATAAAGAAGACTTGAGGTTAGGTGAAGAAGGGATCTTCCTTGTCATTCTATAATCTAATCTCAATCCATTAATTGCAGTTCTTAGGTTGATCAAATCCAATAATCATTTGCAAATTTTATTTATCTTTATAGAACATAATTTATTATTAATAAAAAATCGTGATTAGATAATTAATTATGGTGACTGGCCACCGTTATTTCTTTATAGGTCACTTGGACATTCTTATACACCGTTTATATACATTTCACGACAACATTGCTGCGGTGATGAAAGTTTGATTACCATGACAATAACGGGTGATATAACGTTATATTCTTTTACAACATTGTAAAATGTACGGTAAAAGTTAAGAATAGGAGGAACAGATCTTTCTTTTTATGTATCGTGATAAGTTTGAGTATCAAAAGCAATGGTTTTAGGGACTAAAGGTTGAAACATTAAAATACATAGAAAATATTTTACAAATAAAGTGCATGAATATATAGTATGGGAGAGTTAATTAGGAAAAAAGCCTATCCAAATAAAGAAAAATCATTTGAGGGTAATTTTGGTGATTAAAAGAAACTATAATTGCTTAAAAATAGTTTCAATTATAGTATCTAAATCTTGGAGTTTGTATTCAAATGGTTTTAAAAAAAATAATGACATATTTATTATGTTATATATCATTATAACATAATAAACACTCAACTAGAAATAAGTAAAGATAACTGCTGCTCTCGAGTTTTACCTACTCATTACTTTTGTTTTTTTTAGAAATGAGAGGTGGTCATCTAGGGTTAATAACTAACTCAGTAAGAATGCTATATTAAGTAGATGTAAAACTTCTTTTATTTTTATTTCAAACGATGATGCGATATCAAAATGATTATAAAACATCATTTTATGAAAATTCATTTTCAACGTTTGACCAAAAAGAGGCTCTAAAAACCACAGATGAGGCATTAAATTAAATATTTATCTCATATATAGACGACTATACAAAAATACGTCATCATCGTACTTATACTATAAAATTTTACCTCAGTGAAAAATAAGGGTCACTAAAAGACCACTCTAGTACACTAACACAGAAAAGGCGGCAGCTGAAGTCTACCAACAGCTCATGGGTCAGAAAGAAATAAGCAACGTGCAATTTAAAGATCTAGCCCTATTACCCGGGTTGTCAATGAACGATGATCATCTACGAAGCAACTCGTACAACTGATAATCAACAAATAATATCATGATCAGGTTTAAGAATTCGAAACCCAAGGAGCGCGTCATCACTGTCTTACTACCCATTTCGTAACGTGCAAACATAACAACGTTCACGTAGCAGTAGATGTACTAGGTGGACTCCTGATATTTTGACACTGAGACCGTCCAAAGTATTATGAGGATCAAATCCTTCATCGCAACAATATAAAAACCATGCATCAATGGTAAACATGTAAATCATTCATACATATATACACGTAAAAATACTAATGTACTGGCGACCAAACCTTGTTAAGTTTTTATGGCTGATAGCTCACAAAAATAGAGTTTTCATAAAAACCATGCAATGCAGTGCAAATAATATAAAAGTCTTACCTTTACACCGAGCACTCATTTCAACTAGAGGCGCTACCTCAGCTACTAACTCGAAATCCTCAAAGTCATCTAGCCTAAAACGAAATCAACATAATAATTATCTCGTTCAACACTAAGGGAGACACAAAGATTGGTCCTAAACTTGGACTAGGAGCTCAATCAATAACACTATAAACGGCCACGAACTTTGCCAAGAAGACAAAATTTCCTTTAATTAAAATCAGTGCAGTCAACACTTTAGGCCATGGGTCGACACTTAGAATAATCGGGTTTGGCCGCAGTCGACACTTAATTCTATCGGTCGACACTTTATAGATCTCGGGTTTTATCTCAAAATGAACTAGTGGTCAACACTTCATACTTCTCAAGTTAAATCATCAAATATCCTAGCAGTCGACACTTCTCTTGAAGTGTCGACACCATTGAGCTCTCGAATCAAATTTATAATTACACTAGAGATTGACACTTCCCTCGAATTATCGACATCTTCTTCTCTCGGTCTGAACCTAGAATAACCTAGCGGTCGAGACTTTCTCAAAGTGTTGACCTCTGAGATGCTTCAATGAAAGGGAGTTGTCCAAATTTGCCTTTCTCGACTCCTTTTGCCTCCAAATTGCAAATATACCTTCACACACTCCAAAATATCCAAAAAGATCTAATGGATTCGAGCTCTATTGCTCGAATCCACTCTCAACTTAATCCCTAACTACAAAACCTTTAAAAAAAAAGTGGAAAACTTACAGATAATTGAAGCTCCTACACAAGGTTGCACGAATCAGAAGTCGAATCTCCTCCTCCTCCACCTTCTCTTGGTTCTCTCTCTTTCCCTCTCTTCGGCAGCTGCACAATGGAATGCAAAGGGTTTCCCAAACCTTTTTATCACACTTCTCTTATTTCTAATTAGACACCTCAACTTTCTTAATTTATTTTATATACCCAAAAATAATATTAAACAAAAATTCTCAAGTTCCATTATTCACAACTCTATGTACTCTAAACTCCACATCAAAATTAATTTCAAATTCTTACTTATAGCAAAATTTGACACGTAAAATTTAATTAATAAAAATACAGATTTTTATTTACAACTTAATAATTTTTGCCTTTTTAGTTTATCCACTAAAATCCATGTATTGTTCTTCTACACCAACACAAATTCTTCCTTCATAGCATTATCAAGTTACGCTTATACATGCAGCTAATAACTTCCCTGTAACTCACAGGTTCCCCTTCTCAAGATCAATGTAAACCAGAAGGGCATATGCAACAACATCCGCATACTTAAGACGTTGAGTCGAATTCGATACTCGTTTAGTCATGTCCCATGTGAATTGATAATCCATCACTTCTCTTTCTTTCACTGAACCCTATGATCTAGAAGTAACCACTTAGTATGCTGATCATCCACTTGAGAAACATTTCTAGAACTAATCTTATCAAGCTCCTCTGGAAGCACAATTTTTGTGGCTTCACTCGACCAAGCTTTAATCTTCGCATCCGACTTTAATTTGAACGACAGTTCCTTCTCATTGAATACAACATCATGATTAAGAGTTATTTTCTACTCCTTGGCTTTACTTTTTCCTATTTTACATGTGCAAAAGTCACACACCAAAACACCTTCAGTCCCTCATATTGTGTTGGTTTCCCTTGTCATAACTCATACAATGCCTTGAATCCCAGTATTGTGGAAAGACATAGATTAATAAGATAGTATGTGGTTTTGGCAGCTTCTGCCCAAAACAACTTGAATAAACTCTATGTAAGGAGTATGCATCTTACCCTCTCCAAAATTGTTCGATTTATCCTCTTGGCTAGGTCATTCTATCGTGGAGTGTGCCTTACAGTGCGGTGTCTCACGATGCTATCCTTTTTACAATAGACCTCAAATTCTAAGAAGTAATACTACATTCCATTATCTGTTCTCAGCTTCTTCACCCTCTGATTGGCCTGAGTTACAACATCGTTTTTCAAATTTTGAAGGTATCGAATACTTGATCCTTTGTCTTCAGACAATATACTTAGAGTCTCTGTGAATAGTCATCAGTAATAGACTTAAAATATTGAGCTTCTCCCTTTGAAAGAACCCTAGTTGACCCCAAAGATCAGAGTGCACGTAATCCAACATTCCAACCGATTCGTGCACTACAACATTGAACTTCACCCTTTTGGATTTTTCAAGCACATAATTCTCACAAAAATCTAGTAGTGACACCACATCATTACTCAACAATTTTTGTCTGGATTATTCATGCAAACCCCTTTCGTTCACCTATCTGAAGCACAAATTAAACTTTAAGTGCAAATGAGACATTTTAGAGTTTTTGGGGCTAAAGAATCTGAAATGTATCTAACAGTCGACTGCCACAGCTGAATAGCGCCTCTGAGGCAACAATGGAATTAGAAATATGGTGTGCACACACTCAAATAAGGGCCACGTCTGGGTTGAAAATTAGTCTCGTGTTACGACATCCAGGATTAGGGCAGGTGTCTGGAAATAGAAGAGTGAAAAATTTGTTTCGATAAGAGGCTTCCGGGTTCAAGGAGGAAGCCAAGAACTAGAAGAGTGCAAAAATCTATCTTGAGAGTTAGCTTTTGGATGGAAAGGTGAATGCCACAAATGAGAGCTTCGATCGTGAATTGCATTGGAGCGGGTGTCCGCAAATGATTGGTGGGCAACCGAAAGTCGAAAAGTTGCTATAAAACTCAAATGTACCAACTTTTTTTCTATATTCAACCAACCTTTGATTAAGTTTGGTTTTATCTAGTTTTTCACAAAAAGAACCAAGAACTAAATTGAAAATTTCAGGTATTTTTGGTTTGGTTCGAAAAATAGTTTTTAGTACATTAGAATCAAATCGAATCGAACCTAAACATTCAGTTCACTTTGGTCACCCTGTTTAAACCAAACGGAGTTCCACCCCTAATGTTTTCACTGGATGATTTTTTCAAATTGAGCGTGCATGGTTATTTGTTTTACTAAACTTGGTCTAGTGAATCAAGTTTGATCAACCTCAGTGGTGGTTCTTTATTTGTTACGCATATTCAACTATTGGAGAATGTGTATGTTCTTGTGAAATAGAGTAATGGAGTAGTAGACTGTATCATATCCCTGGGTGTGAAATCCTAAATCATAATTTTACAGTGATCATCAAGTATCGTCGTTTCTTCTGCCTCTATCTTTGAGATGTTTAAAAAATAATATGCAATGGCTTATTTTATTTACGTAACACATTATACTGGAGTATTTTGACTCTTGCCCTACTTATATTTTCTTCTCAAATGTTATACACATGTTTTAGTTTGGCATGCTCACTAATTTTTATTATTGTTGTATATGAAATTTTTTCCCTACGGAGTTTAGTCGGCTTATCTAATAACATCCTCTTTCACGTTGTTGAAAGATGGAAATTTTGGATTAAAAAAATATAAAACTGTGGATTAAATGTTGATTTTTGACGCATGAATATGGATTAAGTTAATCTAGCTTTGATTCAACACTAATTGAAAGATGTTTCTTTTTACGAAAACCCAATCAATCATCACTCCAACTTGAGATTTTCATTTGTAAGAGTTAGGTTGTAATTGTTTAAACTTCCAAAAGTACTACACACAATATCTACAACACAATTTAAGGGTTGGTTGATAATAGTAATGTAAGGCTTTGATTGATGCCCATGATTTCAATTGATTTTAATCGAAAAGGTTATTAATAAATGAATCTTTAAGGAGAATCCTTGAAAAGTAGACGTATGCAATATTGACCAAACAACGTTAATAAATTGTTTGTTCCCTCTTCCCTACTCTCTTATTTTCTCTTGATATTGAGTATATTAGACTAAGCAAATCTAGGAAAGAGAAAGTACCTTATTTGAATTTGAAACGATTATCAATCACACGAAAAAGTTTATAAACCTAATTCAACACTCATTTAAAGATGAGTCTTTTTACAAAAACCCGATAAATCAATCATGACTCCAACTTGAGATTTTCATTTGTGAGAGTTTGGTTGTAATTGTTTAAACTTTCAAAAGTACTACACAAAATATCTACCTCCAAATTTAAGGGTGATAGTTGATAATAGTCGTGCAAGGCTTTGATTGATACCTATAATATCAATCGATTATAATTGAAAGGGTTATTGAGAAAATAATTTTAAAGGAGAATTATTGAAAACCAGACATGCAAATTTGACCAAACAACGTTAACAAATTGTTTGTGCCATGTATAGATTATGATTTATATCATATAATTGAAAATGAACCTTATACTTGTCACGACTCGGAGGTGGGCTTAGACAGAAATGCCGGGTTGGCCGATCTGATCCTCAAATAGAACCCGACCACCTAGCCAAAGCTTACATCGGATGACTTAAATTTTTATTGATCCCTGTCCCACAAAGAATGAACCGAAATTCACATAGCGATCACATGATAATAAGATAATACAAAACTTAAATGAATACAATAAGTATTATGTATGAAATAAAATACCACCACCCAAAAGTATCATATGTAACACGATAAGGAGAATAAATAAACAAAGAATTTCCTTACCATAACAAGAAATGACACTTGAGAAAATAGTAAGAAGAACTAAGCGCGAAACCACCCCACGATGAGCAGCATTGACATCAGTCTCTAAGATCCTAACTTGGAAAATGGAGAGAGGTCTTTGGGGTGAGAGACTAACTCAATAAGGAACAATGTAATATACTAAATACATGTGTAAAACTGATTTTATAAATTTCTTTCAAAATCATGAACAATTATAAATATGTAGTGCATGAGTTTACATTCAAAATCATTTCAAATAAGATCCACGAGCCAATGATTTCAAATTATAAATCCTATACACCATTTAAAAAAATAAAAGACTCAACAAGTCATCAGTGGGGCAGGTTTGAAAACATTGCTACATACCTAGGTAGCTATAAAAAAAGTAAGTCTCCATCATTTTCATTGGAAAACTTTTTTAATGAAAAAGAAGATCCCCCCTCTGACACACTATCACAGAGAAATGGCGATCCAAAAACCTGACAACACCTCATGAATAAGAAAGAAGCTGAAAAGTGATTGCGGTTTGAAGATCCAGCTACGTCACCCGAGCTACTGGTGAGTGAACTCAACGACGGTACAACCCATAATCATAATAAGGGCCAATGAGTAAACTCAGCGACAACACCACCCACGTGTCAAAAGAGTGGTCGAAGATTCGAAGACCATACAATGACAACACCAACAAAATAATAACACCTAAAGAGTGGCTGGGCGAGCAAGCTGAGAGTCGATATCATCCAACGTATGAATCAAGAACACTCTGACTAGGTTTATGGATTCAAAACCTAAGGAGCGTATCATCACCGTCCTATTATCCATTTTTGTAATAAATAAACAAAACTTCATACAACAGAAAGTGTACACAATCTGACTCTAGTTCCTTTAGTGGACCAATCAGATACAACCCAAAACAATTAGAGGTCGATATCAAATAAGGTTCAACTAGCCCAATCAAACAAATAGCCCATCGGGCATACAGGTGTAACAAAGTAAAATGAAATATCATGCACTTGAAATTTAAACGTATAAAATATATATACATATAAGTAAAAACTTACGTAATGGCGACCAGTGTTTTTCATAGGTGCCAATTCACAAAAACAAGTTTTGAAAAATATGTTATGCAAAACATTGCAGTATAGAAATCCATACGTAACGACGACCACAACCTTACCTACTAGACGACGCATGCTACTGGGAACAGGCAACTGGAAATACGGTATCGAATATAAGACCCTGAAAACAAGGACACTATCGGAACCTATAACAAACCGACATCAAAATCTCAAATCAAAACTTAAGGGATATCACTAGAAGACTCCTAAACCGGAACTAGGAACTCATAGGAAAAGAGTTGACAGTCAGACTTAACTCTCGTCAAGGTGCTTCGCTTATCGACAATAAAATTTTCCCCAAATAAAATCAGTGCATAGTGCAAAATGCACGGTAGGGGTCGACACTTTGAGCAAGTGTCGACTCTTGCTTCACACTAAGCACAACAAGGGTCAACATGTTAAGCAAAAGGTCGACCATTCCCGCACGCTAGACATAACAGAAGTCGACGCCTTGAGCAAAAGGTCGGCATTTGCTGCTCTCGAGTTTGTAGAGGGTGACCCCTAAGCATTAACCTCCTCGAGTATGACAAGTGTTGATAAGCTAATCGACACTTGGACCCTATAGTCTGTCGGAGTCGACACTTGCCGAGGTGTCTTCTCTTTCTCAGCTCTGCTATCACTATCGATTGACACTTGCTCAACAAGTGTCGAGCGTTCAGTGAACGGGAGTGTGAAACTTGGCCTCCCCTGTCAATGTTTGCCTCTAATCGACACTAAAACCCACATAGAACTTAAATATGCCAAAACCACACCAAAATAACCAACTATTTGGAGTTTCCAACCTCAAAATCCAAATCCGACATAAACATAAACCCTAACAACAAAACTAACGAAAAAGGGTTTGGAAAACAACGTATTTTTAGGGATTGAAGCTAAGACTTGAACACCAACACGATGGTGGCATGAATAAGATGGCGAAATGCACAAGCTCTCCCTCCCCCTCTCTTCTCTCGTCTAAGGAAATCTCATTTCCTTTTTATAAATTTTTTTTTAATAATAATAATAGTAAAGAAAAATAAATAAAAATAAAAATAATATATATATGTCACAACCTGAATGTGGATCTACACATAAAAGCCAGGTTGGACGACTAGATCCTCATAGAGGCTAACCTTTCAGCACAAGGCTAGGTTTGACAACGGAAGAAATTATATAGAATGAACTATGACCCACGAAAGATGGGTTGAAATCCACAAAACGATCGCATAAAAATAAGACAGTGCGAAACTTAAATAATCTAATAGAAATACTGTGTAGGAAATAAAAGCCAAACACTCAAAGAATAATACAAACCATGAAATAAGAAATTTAATAATACAAATAAGGAGTCCCCTCACCAAGACAATTAATAACACTCGAGGGAAAACAAAGGAAAAGAACTATAAGGGGATTCACTTCTCAACGAGTATCAGCAACGTCAGTCTCCACGATCCTAACCTAGGAGATGGAAGGGGGTCTTTAGGGTGAATGACTAACTTAGTAGAGAACCCCTATACTATACACATACGCATATGGAAAATTAGTTTAATCATTTCCTTTCAAAATTGGTTATATACACAAATGCATAAAAATAAGACAGTGCAAAACTTAAATAATCGAATAGAAATACTGTGCAAGAAATAAAAATCAAACACCCAAAGAATAATACAAACCATGAAATAAGACATTTAATAGTACAAATAGGGAGTTCCTCACCAAGACGATTAATAAGACTCGAGGGAAAACAAAGGAGAAGAACTAGAAGGGGATCCACTACTCAACGAGCACAAACTACGTTAGTCTTCACGATTCTAATCTAGGAGATGGAGCAGGGTCTTTAGGGTAAGTGACTTATTCAATAGAGAACTCTATACTATACACATACACATATCAAAAATTGGTTTTATCATTTTTTCCAAAATAATGATCAATTGTAAAAATGTAGTGCATTGTTTATATTCAAAAAAAAATTTCTTTCCTTTCAGAACAGGCTCCATGAGTCGAGGATTCCAAATCGTTAAATTTTTATTACCATTTTAAAGACAGGCTTAACAAGCCATGAGTAAGGCAGTCTAAAAAAATGTTGCTATATATATAGGTAGCTATACATAAAATAAGTCATCACCATTTTCGTTAGAAAACAATTTCCAGTGAAAAAGAAGTGTTACTCATGGACCCTTCCGACACACTATAACAGTAAGGTGACAACCGTAGATCTGACTGAACCTCATGAGTTAGAAGAAACTAAAAAGTGACAGTGATCCGAAGATCCAACCACGTCACCCAGACTACTGGCGAGAAACTCAGTGACTGTACATTCCGTGAATCAAGTGATGGCCGGCGAGAAAACTCAAGCACAACACTATCTATATAAACGTCCACTGATGGCTGCCTAGCGAACTCCAGCACGACACCAACTTAGTGTACCAAGTATCATACCCTAGCCAGGTTTACGGGCTATCAGGTCCCCAAGGAGCGCGTCAACACCATCCTATCACCCATGTCGCGCATGTACAATCTAGCAACCTTCACATAGTAGAAGATGCATATCAAATGACTCTGGTTGTTTTGGTTGTTCCAACACTGATACACCCAAGGCAACCGAAGACCATTGTTAGAAAGACTCAAACAGCCTCAATCAGACATCATGTCTGACTCCAGTTATTTTTGTTGCTCAGACACTGTAGCCCAGAACAACTGGAGTCCAACACCAGAATGCTCAAATAGCCTAAACAAAATCAACCCATTGGGCGTATATCTACATTAGTCCTAAATAAAATACCATGCACATGAAATTTTAATGTATAAAACATACGTACCTATACGTAAAAATTAACGTGTTGACAGTCAGGCCCTGTAAGGGTTTTCTTAAGTGTCATCCACCAAAATAAGTTTCTCTTTTGAAAATGTGCAATGCAATGCAAGGTAAAAACCATACAGTATAGAAACAATTACCTCGATAGCGACATACGCTACCGATAAGGCACCTATGCAAAAGGCGCAACAATAGGAACTAATCATTGGAGCCCACGACATCGAGAAAAGAATCATCGTTGACCTAGAACTATGAAACAACAATTTATAGTTTACATAACAATCTAGTCGATTCACACGTGCAACATTGAACAAATCTAAAGTTTGATGTTGCACGCTCAACCCTCAAAACCTCAAAAATATCTCTTTTTAAACCTTAAATTTATCCAATAACAACACTAAGCGACCTAACTTGCCAGGTTCTAACTTTATACACCTAAAAATAAAGTTTAGGATTTTACCTTGATTTGCGCATAAAACGATAAGGACGAGATTTCAACGAATGGAGACCACCATCGCATTCAGAATAACAAAACAAGTTAGAAGCATGATCCAGGAAATTTTACAACATCGTTTGGCTATCCAAATATGTAGTCAAAGTTTCTACCAAAATTGTCTAAGAAATGATAAAAAATACCACATTAAAAATACAGAAAAGAGGAAGAAGAAGAAAAGAAAAACGAGAAAAATCAGAGTCCTGTCCGGCCCAGTGCAAGTTCGCTGGGCCTGGGCCGCCATATCCCAGCCTGCTAGAGTGAGTTGGGTCTAGGCTTGCCCAGCCCCATCAGACTAGGCCAACCCGACCCGCCCTGAGGGTTTTTCCCCAATCGTATGGTCATCCGGCGCTATGATAGGACGATAAAAATCTATGTTGTTTAACGGGATTCTTCCCCTGATTTTTTTTTTCCAATGCGACCCAAATGATATTTCTAGTCCAAACATACAAATCCAAGGTTGAACATTGTTTTTAGGTGAAAAACAAAATCGCTGAAAAACCCACATGTTTGAATGAAAAGAACTAGTGGAGATCATGATCTGGTTCGATCTAGTTTTAAGAAAGACTAGGACAAGACCAATATATTTTAGTTTTCAATTTTTAGAACCAATACTTATAAAATAATTTTTAGGACTGGACCAAAAATTCGGTTATGGTTCTGGTCTCGTTCTGATTTTTCCCAATATAGAATTTTTCTTGTAACAAGAAAAGCATAACCAGTCCAAAAGCTTTCTCTCTGAATTGATGATTCCAAATAATTAATAAATAAGAAAGATACAAACCAAAGAGATCGAATAGATGAGCAAAATGGGAACATCGAACACACTAAATAAGTAAGCAGAAATGCAGCACGAAGTAAAATACAGAGGTTTTGAGTCTTATTTCAAACAAAACGATAATCGTAGTAATGAGCTCTGACTTGAACATCCTCATAAACCAAAAAGATAGTAAAAGATATCATCATGGGAAGAAAGAGGAGAACTTGACTGAGAATCAGAAAACATCCTGAAAATGAAAAACAACCAAACCAAGTAAGACAAAAAAAAAAAAAAGAACTACCATTTCTGAAGAAGAGCGAAAAACCCAAGCTGAATCTGGTGAGAAGATAGACAAAAAAAGGTTAAAACTTCACATGATTTCTTTAGATTCCGTCGAACAGGTTCTAGCAGAGATCCGCGAAAGGACGTCCGGCCTCCTAGGAAAACCCTTCTCCGAAAGTGGACTCTTTGTGGATAGTAGGACAAAGAGAACTGAAGATAAATTAAAGAAGGTTACTAAATTAGGGTTTAAAGTGGGTTTGATTTTAGTGGTTTTGTGTTATTAAATAAAAACACTGAACCAGGACTTCGGTTTTGATAAAGAAAAACCGAATTTCATTTCTTCTATGTGCAAAACCGACGAGAACCAGACCAAATATGTCGGTTCTGGTCGGGTTCTTCAGTTTGGATCGGTTTTGCTCACACCTAAAAAGAACGAACTAAAAACTGACTTACCATCCAAACTTTCTTCACAAGAGTTGAAGATCTTTACAAGAGGAACAATTTAAGACTTGAATCGTTGAAATCGGAGTTCGTTCGGTCGACGAACCCCTCCCTCCCCCTCACGGTTTCTCGCTTTCCCCTCTCTCCGTTCGCGCTACACCTCTAGAAAAGAGAAAGGTAAACCATTTTTCTTTAACCCCTTTTTCTTTTCTTATTTTAATTTATTTTTTAAAAAATTTTTATTTAATTTATTATATTATATTATTTTAATTAATAAAATAATATAATAGAATAATATATATATAACATCATTTTTTTTAAAATGTGTCAAAACCTGACATGCCGAAAGAGACGAGGGAATACAACAAAATAAGAGAAATTCCCAAAATTCAATCGGATATATTTGACCCAATCAAGAACGATCCGAACGAGCGTCACAGAGGCGAAGATGGAAATCGAAACATGATCAGATATTTTTAAAGGAAAACAGTCTACCTTAGAGAGACAAAATGAGCCGACTCGATTTCCGAATGAACAATTATTTCCAGAGTACAAAATCCAGGAAATTCAATCATGCGGTAAATTCAAAGTCACCGCTTTGACCGATTGACCGAAGAAATTACACGTGGCCAAATGCTAGCGAATGACAACAATTCGAGACGACGGAAAAACACAACTCCCAACACAACCAGGAAATTTCCAAACTCAAAACAAAAATTTGCCCTCGACAATTTGAATTACTTAACCAAAATTCTGAGACTGAACTACACGAATAATCTCGAAATTCACTGAACGCTTAAACACTTCAGAATATTCCTTCTAACAAACACAATGACAAAATACTAATTCACCAAACGTGAAAATGCAAAATTTCATGGGACACTAAAACTAATGGTTTGATGAAAAAATTGTACACATGGCCAAGTGCAAACTAAGTAAGAAAATTTTAGTAAACACGAACTCGAATAACACAAAAAATTTACTCGAAAAAATAATGAATAGAAAATTGACTGATATTACAATACTTCTATTAAGCTTGAAAATGGCACAAACGTTTCGAAATTGCCATTTGAGTATGATGAGAATGACAAACGTAGATTAATTTAAAATTCTAAGGCAATTAACATGTTATATTATGCAATTGTTAGGGATGAGCATGCTTGTACATGAATAGAAATTATTTTCTACAGAAAATGATGAAATGATTAGTCAAATATTTATACGTTTCTCTAACAGTACTAATAATTTAAAAGCTCTTGATAGAATTTATCCTATCGAATAGTTGGTCAGGAAAAATCTCATGTGCCTACCAAGATCATGACAACCAAAGGTGAAAGAAATCTAAGAAGCAAGAAAACTAAAAAGCTTAAGTTGGAGTAGCTCATTAGATCTCTCATTACACATGAGATTATGATGAACAATAATGAAAAGAAAGAGCAGAAAGAGAAAGAATTCTCCAAGAAGAAAAATATTACTCTCAAAGCCTCATCAAGCAAGCAAGTTGAATATGAAATATTGCCTCAAAGCCTCATCAAGCAACCAACTTGAATATGAGAAGATGAAGATGATGCTCATGGCTCAAAAATTCAACAAGTTTCTCCAACGAAAAAAGTGGCAAGGAAAGAAGGTCACAAAAGAAGACGACCTACAATGGAAAAAGAAGTCGGCTGCTTTGAGCGTGGGAAGTCGAGTCACTTCAAAGCCTATTGTGCTCAAGCCAAAAAGGAACCAAAGACATTAAGAGAGTGATGAAAGACATTTGAAATGATAGTGAAGAAGACACATCATCTGAGGATGAAGAAGTTTCTAACATGTACTTCAAGGCTAAAAAAAAGGTAAATAACTCTTCTAGTTATATGTATGATGATGTTAATAAAAATGAGTTGTTAGATGATTTTAATGAGCTACTTGAACAATTTCACTTACTGAAATCTATTATAAATTGTTAATGATGAAAAATGTTGACTTAGTCAAAAAACATGCTAATGTAACTTTATCATCGGAAAAGGAGATAGATGATTTTTAAAATAAAAATAATTATTTGAATAATATTATACTTGTTTCTTAACGATACCAAGACCTTGAACATACCCTTAGAAAAACAAAGGGTAACATTTGATAAAGTCGCAATTGAATATGAATTGTTAAAAAAAAGGTTTATAAAATTTTTTTTGTTGGCCCATCCATGTGTCATGCATATAACAAAATATGTCATCAATCATTTTCTAGTATATTTAAGTCAAATGATAGGAAATTGGCTACTAGATTGATATAAGTGCCTAAAAGAACTAAAACTTACACGCAAGGACACAAGAAAATTTTGATACCTAAGAAAAACATTGCTTGTAAGTTGGAGATTCTCCCACTAAAGATGAATGATAACTTGATAGTGGATGTTCAAGGCATATGATGGGAGACTATATAAAGTTTACATTCATTGGAAAGAAGAAAGCATACATCACATTTAGAGGTAATCAAAAGGGAAAAATTATTAGTATAACATAGATAATGCCTATAACCCCATTAATAAAAATGTGTTTTTAGTTGATGAGTTGAAACATAATCTATTAACTATTAGTCAATTATGTGATAAAGGGCATAGAGTTTTACTTGAATCCGAAATTGGCATGATAGAGAATAGTTGGAATAAAAAAAAATAGTTTATTGGATATAGAAATAAGAATGTTTATATTATTGATATGAAGAATGTTTCTTATTTTGATGAAATTTTTTTATTATAAATACTTCTCTTGACGGTTGGTTTTGACCTAGGAGGCTAGGACACATGAGAATAGATACCTTAGTTAAGATCTCTAGAAAGAATCTAGTTAGGTGACTTCTTAAGATCTTCTTTGAAAAAGATAAGGTTTGTGGTGCTAAGCAAAAAAAAAAAATCAGCGAAATAAATTTTAGGGTTGTTACAATGCCTATATATAGATGTTAGATGTGAGACCTTCAAATGAAACTTGTGATAAAGAACATCTGGAGAATACACAAAGGCGTTTAATAACGACTACTCAAAGATCCGTACAATGATGGAGATAGATAAAACACTTATTGAAAAGTGAACTTTGTAGAGTTCTTCAGTGCTCCTAGTACAATATTATTTGTTTTATGTTAGTGCTTGCACATATTTACTCTAGAGTTAGTCCAAAACTCATTATACTAGGTAGGGAAGGAGAAGTCTACTTATAAACTACTCAATGTCCATTCTCCCAAACGATGTGAGATTGTACACTCTTACTAATATGGACTGTACCCTCATAATCAAAAGAATTTTAAAATGCTCATGAATTCACAGGGCAGACTACAACAAACACCATCATAATATGTTTTACGTGTGACATATTCTATCCAACCTAGACAAAGGTGAGTGAATATCTTCATGTTTTGGCATAGGTAATGCTGAATATCTATTCAGAACCCATATTGGGATTGTCTATGATGTCACGGTGATGCCAAATAGACCATTCATTGTTCTTTTATTTTGTAGAAATGAAGGACTTGAACTCACACTCAACATAGATCCATTAAATGAAGATAAAGTAAAAAATTGGATCTTTGGATTATTAGAAGTGATTGTATTATTTTAATCATGGTCATGTTCTTTGAAGGGAATCCGTGCATTTGAAGTTCATTTTGGAGTTGAATTTTGAATTTCAGATGCTTAGTGGATTAAACATAGTTTTATAGCCTTTTAGATTGTCAATTAATTACAAAGTTGAGAAATTGGAAAATTGGATTGGTCTTTGATTAAGAAACCGTAGCCTGCACATCATTGGGGGTTCAGTTTGGACTTGGTTTTTGCTGTCTTTTTTCGATTTATAATGATCGTTGCACAATGTGTCATATTCAATTCATATTTAAATTAGTATAAAGTAAATTCTCTATTCAACGAATTTTATTTGGAATTTTAGAATTATATAACCAATACTTAAATTTATGAATTTAAGTAGATTATCATATATCTCTATCTAATGCACTTACGATTCATTGAATAGTAATTGTTGCGCTCTATTATACTTGTTCTAGAAAAAGTAGTTTATGGAGAAAATAACTAGTTAACAAAACATATCTCATCTATCTCTCGAGTTATCTTCGATAGACTTTTGAACCATGGATGTAAAACCCGTCAAATTTTATTTTTTTGTAAAAATTTGGGTAAATTTTTCGCGTAATTTAGAGTGTAAATTTTGAGATTAATTTTACTAATTTCTGATAGAAATTGAAATTTGAAATCGAATCTTAAAACGGTTTTATTATAAATCAAATAAAAGAAATAAATAAATAAAATATAAAATAAAATAATAAAAAAAAAATAAAATAAATTAAATGTTAAGAGATAAGGTTTCTAATAGAAACCTTATCCCTGCCTCCCTGCCGACAGAACCAGATAACAGAAGAGAGAGGGAGAGAGAAAAGGAGAGAGAACCGAGAGAGGGAGAAAGCGTCGACGTCCGATCCACCTCCGTTCGTCGAGCTTTTGGTATCAAAACGTTCGTCTCGAAGCGTAGATCAACGTTTGTGAAGGGCGTTTTCGAAGGTAATCTCTCTTTCTCTCGATTTTCGCTCGAGAAGTTTCGGGTTTTTAGGATTTCGTTAGATCTGAGATTTGGGTCGATTTCTTTGGTGTTTTTGGTAGGAATCGCTTGGATTAGAGTCGAGGAACGTGTTGGAAACAATTTTTGGCGAAAAACAGGTGAGAAATTCGACTTTTTGCCGCAGGTTCGTCGCCGGAGGGTCGCCGGAGCTTCGCCGGTGTTCGGCGGCCGACGGTCGAGTCAACTCGACCGTGGGCTGAGTCAACTCGGGCTTTGGGCCGAGTTGACTCAGGCCCAAGGCCGAGTTGACTCCGGCCCAGGGCCGAGTTGGGCCGACTGGGTTTGGCCCAGCCCGATCCAGTTTCGGGCCAGGCTGGACCCAGACCCATGGCCTTCTGGGCCGGATTTGGCTTGGGCCCATTGGGCTGAGTCCGACCCAGCCCATCAGGCCGGGTCAACCCAGCCCTTGCTGGCCCGACCCGATTAGGTCCAAACCGGACCGAACCGAATCGAGTCAGCCCGAACCGAACCAGCTCGACCCGAACCAGTCTAGACCCGAACCGATCCGACCCCGAACCAAACCCGAACCGGTCCGGTCCGAACCGGTCAGTCAAAGTCAACGGTTGACGTTGACCGTTGACTTTGACCGTGACCGTTGACTTTGACCGTTGACTTTGACCGTTGATTTTTTGACCAAAAGTCAACCCGACCCGTTTTTGCCCGTTTTCGCCCCGGTTCGCAATTTATATCGTTTTTGACCCCAATTGAATTTTAACTGAGGATAGAAGGACTCGCCCTAGGGGTATGAGTTATTATACTTATTGCGTTATACCTGTCCATGCATATGCACGTATATTATTTTTGGTGGGATACCACTAGTATTGATGTCGGCATTTTACTGATTCATGCTGCCTAATGGATTTTATATGTCATGTTTTATTCGCCTTTGCCGACAGATTGTAATTAGATTTGTCATGAGATATATCATGGTAGGCATGCAGACTGTTTTATACATGCATTTGATATTGTTCGTGTATTGGTTTTCTGCTGTGTCATTTGGAGTTTGATACTGGAGATAACCGTCTGGCACTCTTAGCTGGGCCCTTATGCTAGGAGTATCAGGGGGTTTTTCCCCGTTGTTGTGGTACTCCCCACTTTTGTTTGGATAGGGTACGCCCCCTGAGAATAGGCGGAATGTAGGGTACGCCCCCTGATAATAGGCGGAATGGGCTCGGAGACATGCTCGCCCCGTTATCCGACCTGGCCAGTGTCTGTTCGTTGCTACCCCCGGTATGACAAGTCCACTGCGTGGTTCCCTTGGGCCCAGGGTTGAGTGGTTCGTCCCTCCTGGTGTGTCCTAGTGTGTGTCCCGGTGGCCCAGGGCTGAGTGGTTCGTCCCTCCTGGTGGTTGACTTTTTCTCTTCTTCCTATGAGGCCCTGCTGGTGCTACCGCGGCCTTTCTATGCTGGTGTGGTTCGGAGGATCCGTGAGTGACCTCCTTTTTCACTGTACACCTGGACATATATTTTTATGATAGTATTGTTGATGTGGGCCTATGTTCCCTATATATATACTTATTTTATAGTTAGCCCCATCAACCATTTTAAATGAATAATAAGAAGAGAAATAAATAACATGGAAACTGGGTTTGGTTTTTTTTAAAACGTGCATTGATTTTATATAGCATGCATCCCTAGTGGTAGGTATAACATCCCATACTGAGTTTGTCACTCACCCCATCGACTCCCCCTCTACAGATAAAGGAAGGAAGGCTAGGAAGTGAGCTTGTTCGTTTTGGGATTTCCCTTTTAGTTTCCCTTTAAGTTTCCTACCACTTTATCTTATGTAAGTAAACATTTGAGACTGTACCTTATTTTGGCATGTAATTAATTTTCATTATCTTGTATTTCTACGATTGTTTGTACTCTCTTATGTTTGTTGCTTCGAGGAGGTCCTGGATTAGTGCTAAACTTCCGCACTTGGCCTTAGGTTAGACGGTGGACCTCCCTGAGGTTGATCGTTTAACCTGGCGTTTCTGTTATGCCCTCTCCCGGGTCGTGACAATGGAGATACTGAGGATGCTCTAGTAGTTTCCCCCACTTCTGAGTCCTTTGATCTATTCACATAGAAAACTCATTTGTGAATGGTATTTTTGGAAGAAAACTATGAGAAGAAAATCTTAGATAGATAAATAGAACTAGATATAAACATAGTAAGAAAACCTATTTGTCACGTGTCTCTTTTGTTCATAACATCATATTATAGAAGCATTTAAATTTGTCTTAGTAGACCGTATGTTCCCGACAATTAGGAATGAGTTCATTCTTCCGTCCAAATTCACCTTTGGGGTTGAGCTTCAATGTAGATTGGCGATTTTTATTTAACTCTTTGGTTGACAATCAAAAATTGCAAATGGTTTTAATCTTCATTATTTGACTTGGCACTTACACATGAAAGCTATGGAGAAAATTGTGATGTCTCTTCATTAACCCTAATCTCTAAAGGCAACAACATCGCATGTAGACAAAGATGTTGAAGCCGCCATAAACACATTTTGTCTCAATAAAACTAAAATTTAAAAATTTATTTTTAATTTTTCAAACATGTTTAAATGGATTATGTACTACTTAACACGTGTATATTGCTTTGTTTTTGGGTAAAGTGTATTTAGCCTTCCCAATATTGTGGTGATTGACAAGTGATAACTAAAACAAATTTTTTTTTTTGACACCTCATACCTTGAAGTTAACACTGAGCAAAGGGACTCTTAGCGTTTAAATGTGACGTTGAAATTAACTGAAAAAGTCAAAGTTAACAAAAAGGGGAGGATATACATCAATCAACACATCACTAGATTATGTATGACCAAGTAGGCGATTTAAAATTAAAAGTAATGTTACATTTACTTTGTATTTTTCCTCTCTCATTCTTATTTTTTGATGTGATAAATATTGATTGGTGTAAGTAATGTAAAATAAATTACAAATAATTAAAATAAGTAATTAATTATCAATCAATTTTTTTCACATTAAGAAGTAAAATTAAATAATAGAAATAAAGTATAACATAACGTTATCCTAAAATTAGGAATGCATTTTATTGCACAACTTAAAGTAAACTATTCATTACTACTAAAAGAGTAATATTAATTTTAAATATCGAAATATAAGATATTTAACTAATATCATCATAAATGATCTCAATATCGAAGTATGAAAAACGTTTAATTTAAACTACAGAGATCGAAGGTCGATCTCCAACATCAAAAGACCGTTTTTAGAGAATAGCTCTCCGATCTCACTTGCCACGTTCAAGTGTAATCAGGGGTGACGACCTTCCGTTCTCGACAAAAAAATACCAAACGATATAAGATTTTCTTAATATTTTTACTACATATTTACTATATTATGAGAAGATAATCGAAAAGCTTTCATAGTTTTTCAACATTTACTATATCATTGAATAGAGATTGTTGCGCTCTATTCATGGTTTATCACTTGATAAACTTGAAAAAAAGAACAATTAGCAAATGAACAATCCATTAGCAAATACAATCAAGTAACAAATAATGTAGTGAAAAATAATAGTGCGTAACCAAATAACTTAACTCAAATAAAAATCTAGTAACCATCCACTTATGCTTCTTGGAGGTTCTAACCATAAACTCAAATTTTTATGTCATCTGAGTTATTATTCAAAAGGTTTGCCCCATGCGTGTATGATAAAAGTATTGAATGACGCACTCAAATTGTTGAAAGTCATGTCACATTTACGTAATTGCCTAAACACATATCCCACCCAATACTTTTGATTGATTGCTCGTACATAACTATATTTTGCATCATCGAATCTGCCTAGCTTCTTCGTCTCTTGCTCAAACCAACTCGTTGTTGTTGTACTAGATGCATTTTGTATCATTTTATAGTTTACTATGAAATACAAATGACACACAAAAAAATATTTCACTTCATGCCCGAAATGTCAATATTGGCAATAACCCTTGCAAAAATATTAACCCGCCATCATATAAATATCAAAATGATGCATGAAGAATAATAAAAAAGAACATAATAAGTAAGAGAAAACAACATAGAAATGAATTTAGAATACATTCTGTTGATACGAAAAGAAAGTCCAACCACGAAAATGAGCACTCCTTCGCAAGCCAATAATAAATTAAAAAAACTAGGTCAATGTCCTCGTTATAATTCTTTATTACTATCTAAATAATAGATGATATCTCCGAAGAAGGATGACTTCTAAACCTATTTACATAATGTTTTTGCCACCCAATTTGCAAAAATAAGGCGACTCTTTATAATACCTGAATCGGCATGCACATTTCTCAAAGTTTTATTTGATATGTTAATTTACTATGCATTTTTCAAACATGCAACTGCCACTTACCTCCATCTAGGCATATAGACATCAATGTGTCTTGTTAGTTTTTTATAAGTTTAATATCACGTCCATTCTTTATTGCAAAAGCCAACGATAGTTCCTTAATTTCTGCTATGAAACTAAGTTTCATAGCACATGCACCGTAAAAGAGCTTGAACATTAACATATGATATTATTTCCGAAAGTATTGTGATAATGGATAATAACACATGTTCTAAAATAGCTGGTATTGAGACAATCTGAATAAAAATATTTTATAGAGTTCTAAGCACTGTGTTCCCGATTTGAAAAAAAAAAAATGATCTTTTTGAGTACTTTTGATTTGAAATGGTACAAGTACACCTATATCAACTTATGCAGCTAGCATTACCCTAATTTGAATCAAGTAAGGTAGCACATTCCATTTACAAAGTCATATTTTCTCATTTCAATATCTAAGCAATGAATATAGACAAGCCACTGGAAAAAAGGATTTTCACTTTCATTGACCGATAAAAGTTTTTTAATATAAAAGCTAATTTCGTCTAACATTAAAGAAAATGATAATGAATTGCATATGAGTCGCCAATTTTATGTACACAATGTAAATTCTAAGACAACTAACCTCTATACTGTGCTAACTCAGACGCACTCGCACTTGCACCAACAACCCATTTCTATGAAAATGGAGTAGAATCTCTTTCACTTGGACAACAACCCTAAGGTTTGGTCGAGCCTCTAGTTTTCACTTCACTTGGCTTCGCTTCTCATCGAGAGGAAATTAGTGTTTCTCATCTACGAACAAAGCATCTAATTTCTACATCATGTGCAAGCCATGTATAAATTTGTCACGGGTTTCTTAATGTAATTTTCTAATCTCATAACTCTTTTAATTATTTAAATGATTTCTTAATTTTTTAAAATTTTTATAATAATTTCCCGTTCCCATTATGTCAAATGTAGCCAAGAAAGGTTTGACATACATGAAAACTGAAAAGGATCCTCTTTCACACGAGGTCAAGTGGGCCAATAAAAATATCATCTACTAGAAAATGTGGGGTCCACAGACGCCAATAACGGCACCGTTTACGGTAGTTCTAATCTGTTTAATAAAAAACATTTTAATTTATTTTAATTTCCAGTTTTTAATAATAATTCGAATACAAGTATATTTGTGTAAATATTTATTATTTTCAATAAAATATTTGTTTAATCTATTTTTGTAGAAGGGAGAATTACAAATAATAAATCAATAAACAAGTTTTTTTTAGATTTATTCAAAGTTAATTGAAGGAAATAAGATAAAAATGGGCAATGAACACGTTTGGGCTGATCTCAGCTGGTGGTCCCACAGCACGGAGAAGTAAACTGCCGAAGCTGTCCGTCGTTGATTTGCACAGGCCGTCCTCGCCGGAATACCAGGGAACATTCCGGCAACTCGTCAAGATCGGCAAAGAGAGACTCGTCCTCCTCCCTCATCTGAAATAAAGCTCCGTCAACTACGGTGGTTGTCTTAACATAAATTGGACTCTCCAGCAGCGTCGAGGGAGTAGCCTCCATGTCGCTGAGCCAACCGAAGTCATCGCTGAATTTCTCATCCGGCTCCGGCTCACTTTCCAATTTCCGGTAATCTTGGAGAATTATGGATTGTCTCAGTTTCGCCGTGGCGGAATTATTGGATTGATTCTTATTTCTTGAAGCATTGGCCGCATGATTGTGGTCGCAGCAGTAGGAGACAAGAAGCGTAGTGGGATCAGCTCTGCTTCTTTCTACTTGTTTTCTGGCAGGGCATCCTTTTGAGCTGCTACATCTGTAATAGGCTCTGAAAATGGAGAAATTTTGATCAGAAATCCGGAAAAATCAATCGGTATGTGAAGTTCATGCTGAATTTCTTCAGCTTGTTGAATGTTTGGGTGATTTTGATTGGATTGAAGGTTTGTTACCTGGGATAAGGTGACCCTTTGATGGGTTTCTGACCGTACTTTCTCCATGACCATGAATCAGCGGGTGGAAAGCTACTGCTACTGTTACTGCCAACGGCGATCTCTCTCTTCATCTTTTCCTCCTCAATTTCCTTGATCGGGACTGAAATAACCCTCTTCTGTACCGATTTCCTACTGCAGAAAACCACCATTTTTACAATTGACGTTCATCATATTTGCAGCTCCAGGTAGAAGAAGAAGAAGCTAACCTGGGTTTTTTAATGGAGGTTGGAGTGAGCTCGGATCCATTATTGAAAATGGCGGAAGAAGGAGGAGATTCAGAATCACTGCCATCTTCCTCATTCAGAAACGTCCGGGGGTGATTGTCGAAGCTAGTTTCCATTATTTTGATTCCAGAGGTTCCCTCAGGTTGCTTGAACTGCGATCTGGACTCTGAATTTATGGTGTAGGCATTAAGGCTGTTGACTACGAATGGTGTCTAAGAGACAGCACATAGAGAGAAACAAGAGAGAGAGAGAGCGAGAGAGATGGGAAGAAGGTGGTGAAAATGGGGGTGGTCCTTTAAAAATTAGGCGCCGGAGTTGACCAATGGGATTTATCCATAAATCATTTATTTTTTTAGTAAAATTTAACATAAACTACCCTCTTATCCTCATTATACCACGTCTCATTCATTCACCAATATCACTATAATTGAACATAAATAATGTATCATTCACATTATAACACAAGTCTAAGACCGATATTCAATATATTATTTTGCCTAACTTACTCGTTACAAATCTGATCTTATTCGTAATGCAACGAAAGGAAACCTAGTTTGTTTGTTTCTTTGAAATATAGTTTTAATGAAAAAAAGTGCGTTGGTCTAATTAATCGCAATTACTCGTACAATTTTAACGTTTACAAAACATATATTTTAGTTCACGTGGTCATTGAATAGATCGAAGAGAAAGAGTAGGGCAATTTCATATTTTAATGCCATGTTCATATATTGATGATCTCATGAACTACATATATTATATCTTTAGTCCATTCAAACGCTGTTTAGATATTATTATTTTACTAAGTTTATATGTGACAACTTGTAATTGTCACGTCTTATTAAATATTTGTACATTTTTTAAGGAGCAATTTTAAAAAAATGGAGTGGGTGATTGTGGCAACTCAAAATAAAGAATGGGTATGGAATTATTGTTATTAAAAATGGAAAATCGATTTTTTATTATTTATTGACTATGTTCTTATGTGACTTGTTGGTACGGTTCAAATGTTGTATAAAATAATATTATTTTTTGATCTAAATTCAAAAGCTTGAGGTTTCAGGTAATACGTTTTTGACTTGGTCCTTCTTTCTCTCTCTCTAGAAAGATAACTTGACGTCAAAATTAATGTTTTTCTAGATTTTTTTTGAAGTTTAGCCTCTAGATCTAAAGTTAGATCTAGATGTACATTTCAATTTTACATTTTAATATTACACATATTCATAAATATAATAATTATAGTATATTATAAGGTAAAATCTTTTTTTTTTTTAAAACCTCATCAGAAGGGTTTTAACAACCGATATCTTAAACTAATTTTGTAAACAAATTCGATCCTGATTTATGCATCATTAACAAATTATCCCCTATTGTTAGTATAATCCTTTAAATCTTCTCTCTTTCTCTCTTGAGCTTCGGCTAGTGAAGCTCCTCACCGCGCCACCCCACATCAGCAAAGGAACAAAATTTTCTATGCGTTACTAGTGGACTGTTGCTCTGCCTTCCGCCTTGGAAGCACAGACGCTGGTTGGAACCTTCATGCCAATTAAAGCTAGAAGAAATTTAGGCGTTCCTCAAAATTTTGCGTTTTCCCTAGACGGTCCATTCTATAGAGCGCTCAGCGTATGCTCCATACTATCGCTAATCCAATCGTCGCCCCACAGTTCCCTCACTTATCTTTCACTTTCTACAATACCTAATTCAGCTCTTTTGTTCATTCTCCTCCATCCTCTCTCTATTTTTCATAATAACATTATGACATGCTTATGAAAAGAAAAAGATATTAGAGAGGAAAACAAAAGGAAGTGTGTGATGGCCTGTGTTTAATTTATCAATAATAATAATAATAATGATTATAATAATTAATTGTCGTTAGAAATTATAACAAGTTTAAAAATAACAAAATTTTTGAAATATGGACATGTTACAACATAGTTTCACTATTGGTGCGATGAAATTACATTGACATCCAGCCTAGACTAATTAAACTAATTAATTAACCTTAAAGTAAACTAACTTTGATTTTATTGTAAATATACATAAACCGAAGTGCAAGAACCTCTTTTATACAAGACAAAATAGACTATAACTTAACATTTAGTAATTATGTATAAAATTTTGAATCAAAATAGAAGAGCTGATTCATTGTTGAAAGAGAGAAGGGAGGGATGAGAGAAAGGTAGAGTGGGAAATCGTGAGAGGCAGAGAAGAAATCAGAGATTCTGTTGAGTTTTGAATAATATGATCAACATAGAAAGAATAACGATTTAGTATAAAAATCTCGAAACAAAACCAAGAGTTTAGGTAAATTACTCTTTAAACCATTGATTTATGAATTGAACTCGAAAGGTGGGTTTTCTTCCTCGTAATCTAATCTGCACATAAACTGAAGATGATTAGAACAATAGAGAGAGTTGGTTTTCTGGTGAGAAGAAGGATGATGCTCGAAGAATATAAAATCTCAATAATCTCCTAAAGAATGTACATAATATATAATTGTAGAAGAAACTTCTACAGTGCCACATGGTTGTGAACTAGAGGTGAGAGAAAATATACATGAAGTGTTAGTAACAGAAAGAATATTCAGCAAGTGTACTGATGTGTAGAACGCTAACATCTCCCCTCAAGCTCAAAGAGAAGCACGATGAGCTTGGTACGTGACAACAGAAAAGAAGATGATGACAGATGCTTCGTGAAGCCATCAGCAAGTTGAGAATTAGATGGAACAAAAGAAACAATAAGTTGCTTGGACGCAAACTTCTCTCAAACAAAGTGATAATCCAAATCCAATGTGTTTCGCCTTGGAGTGGAGCACAAGATTTGTAGCTAAATACGTCACACTAAGGTTTTCACAAAGGACGGTTGGAACAGATTTCGGTAATGACAAAACTTTGCTAAGAATAGATTGAAGCTAGATTATTTCAGCAACACCATCGGCTATAGAGTGATATTCAGCTTTGGTGCTTGAACGAATGACCGAGTGTTGTTTAGTAGAAGCTCACGAAATTAAATTTGAACCAATAAAGATACACTATCCACTGGTACTGCGCCGATCATCAATAGAGCATGCCCAATCAACATCGGTATATCCCAGAATATCGAATGAAGGAGATGGTAGTACGTAAGGAAATAGTTAGTCATTCCTTGTAGGTAACGCGGAAATTGTTAATGAATATCAGTCAGACAATGCATAAATTGGCAAAGCTTATTGACAGAGAAGGCGATGTCTGGCTGGGTCAGTGTACACTATTGAAGAGCTCCAATGAAGCTTCGAAAAACTAAACCATCTTGTAAAGGAGTATTAGAAGCTTTGGCGAGGAGAGGGCTAGACACCATAGGAATATAAACAACCTTACAAGAGTGCATATTCAGACGAATTAACAGATCATCAATATACTTGGATTGGTTGAGCAGAAAGCCGTCAATAGTAGAGGAAGTAGAGATGCCAAGAAAGTAGTGAAACATACCAAAATTTTTAAGAGCAAATTTGGAATGTAAAAATTCAATTTTACATTTTAATGTTACATTTTACTTATCATCTATTAGTCATATATTCATTAATATAAGTATATCATAGGGTAAAATCCTTTTTTTAAAACCTCATTTGACCGGTCTTAACAATCGAGATCATAAACTAATTTTTTAAACAAATTCAATCCTGATTTATGCGTCATTAACAAATTATCCCCTATCATTAGTATATTGGCATTATTTTTTGACAAATATAATTTATGAGAATTTATATTTATATCCTTAAAACATGTTTTCAATTATGGAAGATTGTCTCTTGGGATTCATGATATTATCCATTTGATATTTGAATGAAGATTCATTAGAGATCATGAAGATTCATTAGAGATCATGAAGATAAGGAAGTTTCAAAAATATGGCAAGTGGTTACTTAGAAAACAAGTAGTTTTTTTTATAAAGTTGTTTTTAATGAAGATTTGTTTTGAAAATTCGTATAGTTCAGAGCGAGATAAGTGATCACAACAAACAAGAAATATATTCATAAAGTGTTGGGATCCGATTTGATTATTTGGATAATTCTTTTCTAAAATAGTATGCTCGGTTTCACCAGAGCAATTAGGAGAGTTTCTGTTTCCTTCTTCATGCGGATCTGTTTAGATATGGTATTTGAATTACTCCTTAAATAAGGTAATTACAAATCATATATAAATGGTCTTTTCTCATAGAAGTGGGTGTGGAACGTGTAGGATCGAGATTTGTTTAAAAGGGGGGTGAATTAGACTTTTTAATACTTAATTTAATAATCTAGATAATTTCTCTCGTGATTTGAGTTTAAATGCTAACAGCAGACAAACAAATAAAGTAGAAAGTGAGAGAGAAATTAACACAAGAGTTTTTACGTGGTTCGGCTCAACCCAGCCTACATCCACGCTTCAAGGTTCACCTCTTGAAGATCCTTAACCTTCTCCTCGAGAATAAACAGATCGAAATTCTGGGTTCCGATCAACTGCCTTTCACAGATCTGGATTGAACTTGACGGGCGTCAATCCACTGCCATACACAAATTTGAGTTTATAAATTTCAAGCACACACTACACTCTCACCAGAATGAAATCCCAAGATAATATCGAGAGGTGTAGAAGAAATACAGAGTATGATAGTTTTCGCAGGTTAGGGCTCAAGAATCAAATTCGCAAAAGTTGTTGCTTAGTGCTCTAACCTCGGCTTAAATACTCTGTCTGCAAATCGGCTTGACTTTAATGCTCCTTATCCAATAATAGAAACATTGTTACCGTTGGAGTAGCAATTGTACAAATGTAGATAGCCGTTGCATCAGAAATTACTCTTCGTCGTCGCCATAAATGTTCTGGAGTTGAAGCTTGAAAACGACGTCACTGTAGCTTCGCGGTATATTTGAATTCTGGCGGAAGACTCTACTTATATTTAGTGAACCGCCATTGGAGGATTATGTCTTTGAAATGTTGAACCGCTATCGGTGGATGCAGCAATAAAACTTGGACCGCAATCGAAAGATGTAGTTATGAAGTCTTCTTCCTTTGTCGTTTAGTGAGCGGAGGATGTCGACCTTGAAAGAATGCTCTGAGGATTTCTTCTTTTGTCGTCTAGCGATCGGAGGACGTAGTCATTAAGAGCTTCGCCTTTTGTCGTTTTCCTATCGGTGGACTTCGTCTTTGAACGACTTCTTCTTTTGTCGTTTTCCTATCGGTGGACTTCGTCTTTGAACGACTTCTTCTTTTGTCGTAATTCACCGGTGGAGTACTTCTTTTATTTTAATTCACCGGTGGAGTACTTCAGTTAACTCATCCGCCTTTGTCGTTTTGTGACCGGTGGACTTAGACATTTTACTCATCCGCCTTTTATTTTAAATCACCGGTGGACTTCACAGCCCTGTTTTACTAATATACCTAGAACACTTAGCCAAATTCATCAGACAACTAAAATACCCTTTTCAAGGGTATTTGCAACATATAATTCTCATATGCATAAATCATTAGATTCAAACGTAATACACATAATGAAATTACTTTAACATATATACACATCATCAAAAACATATTTAGACTTAAACACCATTTAAGTCAACAATCTCTCCTTTTTTGATGATGACAATTTATGAGTATAATTTTGATTTAAACATAACTCTCTCCCATAAACCTAGCTCCCCCATGACAAGAGCATAAATGCAAAAATTAAACACAGAGCATATCCATATGATAACACATAATTTTAATGCATACTCAATCAATAATTCCAACGCATACTATATTCCAGATGAAAGAATTAATCAAAGACATGCACATTCTCTCTCCCATTGTCATTAACAAAAAGAAACAGAGAGAAGAATACAAAATGTGAAACAAAAACAAAAAAAAAAAAAAGAATAAAGGTTCAACCAGCAACACAAAATAGATGAACAGCCGAATTAAGCTAGGTCCCTAATATGCTGCCACACGTCTTGAAGAAGAGAAGAAAGTAAGACTAAGTCCAGAGTAGGTTGACCAGCAACAGTAGCAGGAGCAGGAAGAGCAGGGACATGAACATAAGGCTGAAAAAATGCTTGAATGAGGGCTAGAAACTCTACCAAGTCCATAGTAGGTGGAGGCACTGGTGGAGAAACAGCCTGGGAAGAACCTTGATAGATCACCAAGGCCATACATGGTGATGACGTGGATGAGGACTCAGGGGCAGGAGAAGCAACTGGATAGTTGAACTGCAGTTCAGCTTCAGAAAGGTCCAAAGACCTAATAGGCACATCTGCCTCTGAAGACCTGAAGACAGGAGGGAGAAAGTCTGCAGAGCACGGCTGAGAGGAAAACTGAGGTTGTTGAGACTGTGCAAGTTGAAGAGCTTCAATTTGAGACTGGAGAGACTGAAGTGTCCGAGAAAAAAGCACATGGTTTCGAGTCATGGTTTGATCCAGTTTAGCTAAACTCACATCAACATCCAGTTTAAGCTGATTGATCTTCTCATTCAACTTTGAGCTCAAATCCAATGCGATCTGGGCTAGCGTTGTATCTAGAGATGTCTCAATCTGACTTTGAATTGAGCTAAAGGCTGTCCCAAGACTGTCAATGCTGGACTGCAAGGTATTGAACTGCTCTTCACTCATAGAGAAGCGTCTCTGAAAAGTTTTAGGGGTGGCAGGAATAGTTGGTAGAATTGGGGCAGATGTTTGGACGTCAGAAGGGAGTTGGACTGGAGGAGGCAGAGAGGGAATCAAAGCGGATGGTGAAGGAGAGGATTGAACAACAGGAGAGAGAGGAGCAGGAGCAGGAGCAGGAGAAAAAATTTTTGGCAATGGAGGAGGAAGGAGGAGGCGAGAGACTGGAGATCGAGGAGAGGAATCAAAAAGAGCAGGGATCTCAGAATTACCAACGCCCTCTTGAGTTGATAATTCATCATCCAAACTAAACTTTCTCTTCCCTTTTCTGACTACAGCAACCTGAGCGACCCTTTGTTTAGACTGATCCAAATAAAATTCTCCTTTTCTATTTTTCTTAATGCCCAGTCTGTTCAGGGTAGATTTGGAGTAGTAGTTGGCAGGTTTAAGACATGTGAGATCAGCATCCTCAGGAAAGTTGACATCATGCTGCTCAAAAATCTTCATGAGAAGCAGATTGTAGAGAAGTGAAGGAGCTCTGAAAGTGATAGCCTGAATCATCCTTCTCAAGACTATGTACCAAATATCGAAAGGAGTCTTTTGGTAGATGCCAAGAAGGATAAAGATCTCCATACAGCTAACCTCATCATAATGTCCCCCTTTGGACAGATGTTGTACCCGATCATTTGATGAAAAAACTTAGCCCTTATGTTTAAATGTCTGCTCTTTAAAACATTAGGAGTGGTGTTCGGGTCGAGAGCAATGGATTGTAACAGAAGACGACCATCTTCTGTATCAAAGGAAGGTGACTCTTGCCCTGTGGTATAGTATTTTGGGCATCCGTCTAAATGTGGGCTTTCCAGAAGCTCGTTTATTGAATGAGAGGTAATAGTTATGTGCTTTCCATACACATAACTCTTGATCATAGAGAAATCTTGAGAAAAACTCATATTGATATAGAACATCCTAACAGCATCTGAGTAATAGAAAGTTTCAACATTGAATAAGCCTAGTAACCCAATGTCCTTCAAAGGTTCAACTAAGTTTAGACCAACTAACTCATCAGCCATAATGCCTCGACTAGGTATCAATTTCTTTAATTTAAACCCTTCATGGTACCTTATTTCAGCAGCCTGAGTAAGGAAGTAATACGATGGCCAGCTAGTCGAACGATGAATTTCTCGTGACTGATGGGCGGTGGTCTTGGACTTCTTAGTAGCGAGTTCCTTACCAGCTCTAGAGGATGATTCCATTGAAGCGAGTGACGAAATCGACAGAGCGACAAAACGCGAAGGAGAGAAGGGTTTTGGAAAGGGAAAAAACACGACAGTCAGAGTAGAAGCAAGTGAAAGGGCGCGAAAGAGGAAGCGTCTTTGTAAGAAAAAGAATTTAAATAAATTAGGGCATCGCCCGATTAGAAAAAAGACAAACGTGGAAGTCGGATAGAACCCGATAGAGCACACGTGTCATCAGATAAGAAAATACATCATCCGATAAGTGGATGATGCACATCTTCCGGTGAATAGTAAAAGGACCGGATGATGTGAATATCAAAGTCAGAAACGGTGAGGGGAACCTTAACTTTTCTCATACTTGAGAAGACCAAATCTTATTCTAATACCACAGAAGGTTTTCTCATCCAAAGGTTTTGTAAAAATATCTGCCAATTGATCTACAGAATTAACAAATTCCAAAGAAATATTACCTCTTTGAACATGATCTCGGATGAAATGATACCTTACATCAATATGCTTGGTTCTAGAATGTTGAATAGGATTTTTGGAAATGTTGATAGCACTGGTATTATCACACCGAATAGGAATCCTATTATAAAACAGATTATAATCTTCCAAAGTCTGTTTCATCCACAACATTTGTGCACAACAACTGCCAGCAGCAATATATTCACTTTCTGTAGTTGACAATGCAACAGAATTCTGTTTCTTAGAATACCAGGAGACAAGAGATTCACCAAGGAACTGACATGTTCCACTAGTGCTTTTCCTATCAACTAGACTTCCAGCATAGTCAGAATCAGAATAACCAATCAGATCAAAAGAAGTGCCCTTTGAATACCATAATCCTAAATCATAAGTCCCACTTAGATATTTGAAAATTCTTTTGACAGCAGATTAGTGAGATTCCTTAGGGGCAGCCTGGAATCTAGCACAAAGACAGACACTAAAAAGAATATCTGGCCTACTAGCAGTCAGATATAACAAGGATCCAATCATGCCACGATATTTCTTAATATCCACACTTATTCCATTTTCATCTTTGTCCAATTTGGTTGTGGTACTCATGGGAGTTCGAGAAGATTTGACAAATTCTAAACCAAATTTCTTTAGAAGTTCGTTGATGTATTTTTCTTGCAAGAAGAAAATCCCATAAGGAGATTGACTAATCTGGAAACCTAAGAAAAATTTTAGCTCCTCCATCATACTCATCTCAAATTCACTTTGCATGAGGGAGGAAAATTCATTACACAAGTTGACATTAGTAGATCCAAAAATAATGTCATCAACATAAATTTGAACTAACAGAATGTCTTTATCCTTTTGCATGGTAAATAGAGTTGAATCTGAATTTCCCTTTTTGAAATTCCTTTCCTCAAGGAAATTCTTCAATCTATCATACCAAGCTCTAAGAGCCTGCTTAAATCCATAAAGAGCTTTCCTTAATTTGTAGACATGGTCGGGTTTATCAAAAGCTTCAAAACCTAAAGGTTGCTCAACATAAACTTCTTCTGTTATATAACCATTTAAAAAAACACTCTTTACATCAATTTGAAAGAGTGTGAAGTTTTTGAAGCAAGCAAAAGCTAGAAGCATTCTAATAGACTCTAATCTAGCTACAGGGGCAAAAGATTCTTCAAAATCAATACCCTCTTCTTGAGAGTATCCCTTAGCTACAAGTCTAGCCTTATTTCTAACAACAATCCCATTTTCATCTAATTTATTCTTGAAAACCCATTTAGTTCCAATGATGGGATGATCCTTAGGCCGTGGAACAAGTTCCCATACCTTGCTCCTTTCAAATTGATTTAATTCCTCTTGCATAGCTAAAATCCAATTTTCATCACACTCGGCCTCTTCAAACTTCTTAGGCTCTACTTGTGAGATAAATGCCACATTGGTACAAAGATTCCTAAGAGAGGATCTAGTCTTAACTCCTCGAGAAGGATCACCTAAAATTTCATCTATTGGATGGTCTTTGATATACTTCCAATCTCTAGGAAGAGCAAAATTTTCATCCTTGACAGGAATAATATCTAGAGAAGTAGAGGAGGGTTCTACGGATTTTTCTACTTGTAGTGAATCTGAGGGATTTTCTAAGGAAAGAGAGTCCAGTTGTTTGTCCAAAGCATCATCCTCATCCACATTTATTGTGGGTTGAGGGGACTCATCAAAGTTGACATGAACTGATTCCTCTACAACTAGAGTTCTCCTATTGAATACTCTATAGGCTTTACTAGAAAGAGAATAACCAAGAAAAATTCCAAGATCAGATTTGGAATCGAATTTTCCTAAGTTATCCTTAGTATTAAGAATGAAGCATTTGCTACCAAAGGCTCTAAAGTATTTAACAGAAGGAGTTTTTCCACTCCAGAGCTCATATGGAGTTTTCTCAAGAATAGGTCTTATGGAGACCCGATTAAGCACATAACAGGCTGTTGCAACACCTTCAGCCCAGAAATACTTAGGAAGTGAGTTCTCATTAAGCATAGTCCTAGCAAGCTCTTGGAGAGATCTATTCTTCCTCTCAACAACACCATTTTGCTGAGGGGTCCTAGGAGAAGAGAAATTGCGCTCAATTCCATACTTGAGACACATGAGTTCAAATTTCTCATTTTCAAATTCACCACCATGATCACTACGAATAGTAACAATGGTGAGTTCCTTTTCATTTTGAACTCTTTTCCTAAAGCTAGAGAAAATATCAAAGGTCTCTTCCTTTGATTTCAGAAAATAAACCCAAGTAAATCTAGAAAAGTCATCAACAATGACAAAGGCATAGAATTTGCCTCCTAAGCTTACTGTATTAGAAGGACCGAAGAGATCCATGTGAAGGAGTTGGAGAGGCTTAGAAGTTTAAATTGCATTCTTCGATGCAAATGAACTTTTGATCTGCTTACCCATTTGGCAGGCCTCACAGATCTTATCCTTCTCAAAGGATATCTTAGGGATCCCTCTAACTAAATTCTCCTTAGTAATCTTAGCTAAGGTATCCATCCCTACGTGTCATAATCTTCTATGCCAAGTCCAGCAGTCATTAGAAGAATTCACAGCAAAGCATTTTTCATCAGAAAATTCAATATTATCTAAATTAATAATATACACATTTTCTTTTCTATATCCTTTAAACAGTATAGAACTAGATGAGCTATCTTTAATTATAGATGAATTTGATTTAAATATCACCTCATAACCTTTGTCACATAATTGACTTATACTTAGCAGATTGTGTTTTAACCCATCAACTAATAAAACATTTTCTATAATAGGATTGATAGGGTTACCTATGTTGCCAATGCCAACAATTTTGCCCTTTTGGTTTCCACCAAAAGTAACACTTCCTTTCTTCTTGTTGACAACAGAGAACTTAGATGCATCTCCAGTCATATGCCTTGAACAGCCACTGTCCAGGTACCATTGATTTCTTAGTGGAGATGCATTATCCTGCAAAACAGAAATCAGGTTGTCTTCTTAGGTACCAAAATCTTTTGGGTCCTAGTGTTAGGCCTGGTCCCTTTAGGAACCCATTGTAGTTTACAGCCAGATTTGATATTGTTTGATTTTAAAGGACACTCAAAAGATTTATGTCCTACTTCATTACATGCATGACAAGTGTAAGGTTTTACAAAGAAATTCTTAAAAACTTTCCTTTTGTTGAACTTATCATAACCTATACCTGCCTTATCATGAGTAGCTCTATGATTTCCTATCAGTAGTGTTAAGTTCTTGCTACCATTCGAGAACCAAAGAACAAGATTATTCAAAGTCTCATTTTTCTTTTAAGTTCAATAACTTCCTTTTCATGCAGATTAGTTTCCTTGGCATGCTTTTCAACTATACTAGCATTTTCACTTTTCAACAAATTGTATTTGGTCTTTAGCATGCCAAACTGTTTTACTAAATCATTAAAAGTATCAATTAGTTCATCTTCTTCATTATCATTTTCACTGTCACTTAAAATACTTGAAGAAAAAGTACTAACCTTATCCTTGTGTGCCATGAAGAACAGATTTGCAACTTCCTCATCTTCTGAAGAGGAGGTGTCGCCTTCATTGTCATCCCAAGTGGCCTTCATAGCCTTCTTCTTGAACTTCTTGGGATACTTAGCATGTGGACAGTCGGCCTTCATGTGCCCCGGCTTTCCACACCCAAAACAAGTGATCTCCTTTTCTTTTTGAGGCTTTTCTCCTTCGAGAATTTCCTCCCATGCATCCTTTTCCTTTGGAGGAATTTGCTGAATCTCCTAGTGATAAGTGCAATATCCTCATCATCTTCTTCTTCATCTGAATCCTCTTGCTTACTCGATGAAGCTTTAAGAGCAATGTCTTTTTTCTTGCTGATCTCTTTCTCCTTAAGATCTTCCTTCTCATTGGCTCTCATGGTTATCTCGTGTGTCATGAGAGAGCCAATGAGCTCTTCAAGTTTGAGTATTTTGAGATCCTTTGCCTCTTGTATGGCTGTCACCTTTGGTTGCCATGATCTAGGTAGGCATCTCAGAATTTTCCTTACCTGTTCTTCACCTGAGTAAATCTTACCAAGAGCTTTAAGACCATTAGTGATGTTAGTAAATCGAGTAAATATAGAACTAATGGTTTCTTCTTTTTTCATAGAAAACAGTTCATATTCATGAACTAACATGCTCATCTTACTTTCCTTTACTTGGTTAGTTCTCTCATGTGTGACTTCTAATAAGTGCCAAATTTCTTGAGCACTTTCACACCCTTGTACTCTATTAAACTCATCTCTATTTAGAGCACAGTACAGAGTGTTTATCGCCTTGGCATTAAGGCTTAGATTTCTTTTATCTGACTCAGTTAAATCAGTAGAGATTTTAGGAACACTTGTGTCATCTACAGTTTTCATGGCTTTAAATGGACCATATTCTATAATGTTCCATAACTCATAGTCCATGGCTTGAATGAATATTTTCATTATTGCCTTCCAGTAGACATAATCACTACCATAAAAAAATGGAGGTCTATTAACAACTTGACCTTCTACGTGTGTGGAGTTTGTGTTGAATGCCATTGCCATTGTAAATATATATCACACAGTGATTAAACACAGCTTAGACAATGACAACCTTTATCTGATACCAATTGTGGGATCGAGATTTGTCTAAGAGGGGGTGAATTAGACTTTTTAATACTTAATTTAATAATCTAGATAATTTCTCTCGTGATTTGAGTTTAAATGCTAACAGCAGACATACAAATAAAGTAGAAAGTGAGAGAGAAATTAACACAAGAGTTTTTACGTGGTTCGGCTCAACCCAGCCTACATCCACGCTTCAAGGTTCACCCCTTGAAGATCCTTAACCTTCTCCTCGAGAATAAACAGATCAGAATTCCGGGCTCCGATCAACTGCCTTTTACAGATCTGAATTGAATTTGACGGGCGTCAATCCACTGCCTTACACAAATTTGAGTTTATAAATTTCAAGCACACACTACACTCTCACCAGAATGAAATCCCAAGATAATATCGAGAGGTGTAGAAGAAATATAGAGTATGATAGTTTTCGCAGGTTAGGGCTCAAGAATCAAATTCGCAAAAGTTGTTGCTTAGTGCTCTAACCTCGGCTTAAATACTCTGTCTGCAAATCGGCTTGACTTTAATGCTCCTTATCCAATAATAGAAACATTGTTACCGTTGGAGTAGCAATCGTACAAATGTAGATAGCCGTTGCATCAGAAATTACTCTTCGTCGTCGCCATAAATGTTTTGGAGTTGAAGCTTGAAAATGACGTCACTGTAGCTTCGCGGTATATTTGAATTCTGGCGGAAGACTCTGCTTATATTTAGTGAACCGCCATCAGAGAATTATGTCTTTGAAATGTTGAACCGCTATCAGTGGATGCAGCAATAAAACTTGGACCGCAATCGGAAGATGTAGTTATGAAGTCTTCTTCCTTTGTCGTTTAGTGAGCGGAGGATGTCGACCTTGAAAGAATGCTCTGAGGATTTCTTCTTTTGTCGTCTAGCGATCGGAGGACGTAGTCATTAAGAGCTTCGCCTTTTGTCGTTTTTCTATCGGTGGACTTCGTCTTTGAACGACTTCTTCTTTTGTCGTTTTCCTATCGGTGGACTTCGTCTTTGAACGACTTCTTCTTTTGTCGTTTTCCTATCGGTGGACTTCGTCTTTGAACGACTTCTTCTTTTGTCGTAATTCACCGGTGGAGTACTTCTTTTATTTTAATTCACCGGTGGAGTACTTCAGTTAACTCATCCGCCTTTGTCGTTTTGTGACTGGTGGACTTAGACATTTTACTCATCCGCCTTTTATTTTAAATCACCGGTGGACTTCACAGCCCTATTTTACTAATATACCTAGAACACTTAGCCAAATTCATCAGATAACTAAAATACCATTTTCAAGGGTATTTCCAACATATAATTCTCATATGCATAAATCATTAGATTCAAACGTAATACACATAATCAAATTACTTTAACATATATACACATCATCAAAAACATATTTAGACTTAAACACCATTTAAGTCAACAGAACGAATATTGTTTTCTTGGGTTTTCTTGTGCTCCCCATTGATCTTCATTCTTCACCCACGGATTCGTGTGGTTTATGTTCTTGTTCGACCGATCAGTGATTGGATGTTATACGCACTCTGTTCGTGAGTTGATCTGATTATCTTCCGAGTGTGTTGATTTGTTGCATTCGTAGACAACGACGAGTGTCATCGACGGTGTCCCAGGTGCAATTCTGTTTCGTTCATTGAAACTCAGTCTCGGGAGGAGGCTGCTTTAAAACTCGAGAGTTCTGATCGTGGGCAAGGGTATCTTGCCATACACAGATTCTGGAAGGAGTCATCAACGACAAGGGGAGCTTGTCATCTTTAGATTACGGGAGGAGTCGCCATCAACAAGGGGATCTTGTTGCATTCAGATTCCAGGAGAGATCGATTACAAGTCGAGGGGAGTTCGTAAAAACTGTTTCATTGAGGAAGTTAGTAAGAGGCGGCGACAAAGATAAGAAAGAATCTTTATTTGTACAAGTCCGATTGTCTTGTAACTTCAAGAACTCGTGCATTATTTTTTTATTTCTTGGGCGTGGCCCAGCAGACATAGGTAATTGCCGAACTGCGTTACCAACCTCCTGTCTCATTATTTTCTGCACTTTATCATTGTCCGTTATCACGATAATTAATTGGTGTCTCACCAAGTGTTCCACCTACACTAGGGCATCAAGTAACTAACCTTGATATTTCATTTGGTATCAGAGTGGTTCGCTTATGTTTCTTATGCGAGATCTACAGGATTTGATCTTGGTACAATGGACTCTATGAAGGAAGGAGGTTCAATTATGTGTCCGCCACTATTGGATGGAAGTAACTATGTTTATTGGAAGGCCAGGATGAGAGCATTCATCAAGGCTATCGATGAGAAGGCTTGGAGATCTATTCTGACAGGATGAAATCCTCTCAGGACTACTTACGAAGGAGGTGTCATATCTCTTAAATCTGAAGAAGATTGGTCGGTCACTGAAGATGCACTGGCAAACAGTAATTCAAAGGCATTAACACTATTTTTAATGGTGTTGACCCTACTTAGTTCAGGTTTATTTCAACGTGTGAGTCAGCCAAAAGAGCATGAGAGATTCTCCAAACTACTTATGAAGGAACATTGGTGGTGAAACTATCAAAGATGTAAATGCTCACAACAAGGTTTGAAAATTTAAAAATGCATGAAGAAGAAAGTATTGTCGAGTTCAATGTTAAACTATGTGATATAGCCAATGAGGCATTTGCACTTGGTGAAACCTTCTCTGAAGAATGTTTGGTACGAAAGACTCTACGGTCCCTTCCTCAACACTTTGCCTATAAAGTTACTGCAATTGAAGAAGCAAAAGATATCTCCAAAATGAAGTTGGAAGAACTAATGGGATCACTCAGAACATTTGAGATGTATCTTGGAATTGATGACGAAACAAAGAAAGTCAAAAACGTAGCACTAAAGGCAGATACACAGGACTTGAATGATCATCATGAAGATGACCTTGAAGAATCTCTTGCACTAATATCAAAGAATTTTAGCCGAGTTATGAAAAAATTTGGGAGAAATAATCGCGGTGTCAGACCCAATGTCACCAATACAAAACTGGGTTTTTCAAGCAATAAGAAGTACAGGCAAGATAATCACACTCCAGATCAATCTATCAAGAACAGAGGAATTCAATGTAGAGAATGTGACAATTTTGGGCATATACAAGCTGAACGCGCTAACACCTTGAAGAAAAAGAAAAGCTCTCTCAACACTACTTGAAGTGATGATGAATCAGAAAAAGAAGATGATTTTCAGAACAACTATGTTGATTTTGTTGGTAGAGCTGAACTTATAGAAAATGACGGTGTTACATACGAGATCACAGATGATATATCGTTTTGTAGTGATGAAGTTAAAGATGAAGTTACCAAAGAAGGCTTTATTGCAGAATACAAATATCTTCATGAGAAATGGATTAAGTTTGTCAAAATAAATCAGCGTCTTCGTATTCAGAATGGAGACTTGAAAATTTAGAAGATCAACCTACAAAATTTGGTCTCTTAATTAGAAGCCGAATTAATAATGAGTCGGGATAAAGTGACATAACTATTTAATGAGCTGAATCACATGAAGAAAAATATCAAAATGTTAAATAAAGGTTCATCTAAGTTGAATGATATCTTAAGTGTCAGCAAGTCGAATTGTGATCGTTCTGGATTAGGTTTCAAAGGGGAAAGTTCAGTAGCACAGATAGTGTTTTCTCAACTTAGAAGTAAAGGGAAAAACGTGGTGTCTCCTACAGTGTCCTATGAGCAAAAGGAAAGCATAATGTCTCAAACGATGCCAATAAAGAATTCCGATTACAAAGAAAAACAAACTGCAATGAATGATACAAAAGTCAAGAAGAAGTCAAAGCGTAATTCTACGCCCATTAGAAATGGTAACAGATTTAATTCTGTTTGTCACTACTGTAACCGTAGAGGTCATATTCGACCTAGATGTTTTACCTATCTTGCTGATTTGAGACACGATACTGCTAGAAATTCTCTCTTTCGCAGACTTCCACAACAAAAATGGAAGAAGAAATCCACCTTGAAGTGTAATGTCACTCACACCTCTCTAAAAGCTACTAATACTAATACTGGGTACTTTAACAGTGGATGTTCTAGACATGTGACTGGTGAGAAGAAGTTTTTGAAGAACATCACATCTGATTGTTTGGGAAAAGTGACATTCGGTAATGGTGTCAAAGCAAGTTCATAGGCACAGACACACTGAATGTTCTGGGACTACCACAGTTAGAGAATGTTCTTCTGGTAAACGGTCTAAAGGCAAATTTGATAAGCATTAGCCAGTTGTATGATCAAGATTTAAATGTCTATGTCACTCGTGAGAAGTGCACAGTCTCAGATCTAGACAAAAAATGCATCATAGAAGGGGTAAGATCTGCTGATAATTGTTATCTTATCTTATCGTCTTCAACTTGTTATCGTTCAAGCATGAAGGATTCTATTTTATGGCATCAAAAATTGGGACACGTCAACGATAGGATGCTGAAGATGATTATTTCAAAGGGAGCTGTTCGTGGGATTCCCAAACTAAATTTTGATGAAGATCGTTTGTGCGGACCATGTCAAATAGGTAAACAAACCAAGCTGTCTCACCCGAAGTCACAAACGACAGCAACCAATCGTGTGCTTGAATTACTTCATATGGATTTAATGGGACCGATGCCTCTGGAAAGCATTGGAGGAAAATGATATGCTTATGTAACGGTTGATGATTTTTCACGATTTATATGAGTGCAGTTCCTTAGAGAAAAATTCGATACTTTCAAAGCCTTCAAAGCTTTATGTATTCGACTCCAACGTGAAAAAGATTGTGTCATCATGAGGATTATTTGCATCCGTTGTAGCACCCAGTTCTATTAAACCAATTTCTATTCCATTATTTAATAGGTTAATGAAAATATTAATTAGGTTAATGAGTGACTAAGTAAGGGCATAGTGGTAAATTGAGAACTTATAATGGATAATCTATTTAAGGAAAGAGGCTTTGTGATTAAATGCACTGTAGCCGCCACTCTTTCCCTACTCTCCTCTCTCGGTAATCAGCTCAAGCAATAGAGCTCTCTAGGAGATTCTTCCATCCAATTTCCTCCAAACTAGGTGAGTTCTATTTCGATTCCTTGCTGCATTGGTAACTATCGATGATTTGGGTAGTGGATAAATGTGAGTTTTGAGAATGCTGTGAGCGAACTAGTTCGGGTTTTCTGGTAATCGGAGATGTATAACAAACTAAGCTCCTAAACTAGTTTCCTTAGACTTCTTGATAGTGTAGAATGAGGTTTAATAAAATCTAATCGATAATCTGTCTATGGTTTTAGGTTGAGTAAGCTCCTAAAGTAGTTTGCAACACCGAGCATTTTCAGGAGAGCCAGATAAGTGAAGTATGCCTGTGCCTTCGGGCCTACATCACAAAACAGTAGGATTATGTATTGTGTGAATGAGTTTGTATGTCATGCATCATGTTTTTTTTGAAGATTACGAAAATAAATTTTCATGTAAGGAATGGTAAGGCATGAACTGAATGTGACAGACAAACTATTAAGAGAACTAATCCACCCCTTAACATATGAAGGGATTTATAACATTGGGAGAGTTGATCCCACTCCCAAGGGAACCTGGGGATCATTATAGCTGTTAAGGGAATTAATCTGCCCCTTAATTGATGAAGAGGATTTATGACTTTGGGAGAGTTGATCTCACTTCGAATGGAATATTGAGATCAGATTACGATGAATGTGAATGCAACTGAGCTGAGAAAGTAGAAACAACATGATTAAGATTTACATTTCAGCATTCCATTTCATGATTGCTTCACTTATTTAGCATTAGGCTAATAGATGAGTTTTGTGATGTAGATGAAGAAAAGACAGCAAGTGTGTTCTCTGAGTTTGTTGAGAGCTAGGCAGGTTGGAGGGAGTACATTCATGCATCGAACTGGAAGCTGACGGGGCGATTTAACTGAGGTCAGGAGTCGTGAAGGTTTAGTTGACAATGTTTCAATTTAAGTACGTTGAGTTTTTATGACAGTTGTAGTTTTAATGTTTTTTTGGAATACATCTTGAGACTTTCTGTTAATGATACTCTGTCAGTTTAATAGTGGTCTTACCATATTTCGGAGTAATACACTGATTTAAATAGTTTCGAATGGTTTTTAGTAAAATGTTCATGTTCTACTGGTAGAGTTTTCTTGTTAGAGTGAAATTGTTGCTACGCTGTTTTCGTTGAGTATTTTTGATCTATCGATAGATGATGTCTATTGGCAGACGTAGAGTTGTTATTCTGTTGACTATCAGATGATGTTTTCAGTAAAGCCATCGGATGATGTCTTCAGTAAAGTCACCGGATGATGTCGAGTATTTTATTCATCGGATGATGAAGGTAAAAGTCTTTTGTCATTTAGCGATCGGTGGATGTCGGGTATTAAACCTATCAGATGATGTAGTAGAAGTTTGTCATTTTGTGATCGGTATATGTAGTTTGTTCTATCAGAAGACGTGAGTAAAAGTTTTGTCGTCTTGTAGTCGGCAGAGGCTGGATGAACAAATCATCCGGCTGACGTCACCGGTAGATGCGAGTAGCAAAAACTTGTCGTTTTGCGATCTGCTGAAGTTGGAAGAGTGATTCTTCCGGCTGACGTCATCGGCTGAAGTTGGAAGAGTGATTCTTCCGGCTGACGTCATCGATGGAAGTCTTCAGTTTATTTCCTTTTGTTGACCTTGTCTAGCGGCAGATGCGGTTGACTTTTACGATTTTCACGTTTCCACGCTTAAGACTTGGTCGAACCAATTCCTACTATTTCAATTGATATTTACAAACATTGATTTACAACCCCGTTTAATCTCTGCTTGTTTTCAAATGATTTTTCTGCTGTGAATTTTAACGTTGTGGTTTCAGTGAACATCGAGTTTTTACTTTTAAGTGAAATTTTAAGTTTGGTCCAAAATTTCCTAGTTATGTTCGGGTTTATGAGTAACGAACTGAGTTTAGAAAACTCGGGGCGTTACATCCGTAGTGAACATGGCAGAGAATTTGTAAACTCAGATTTGTGTAATCAACTTGGAATATCTCATGAGTTCTCAGCACCCAAAACACCTCAGTAAAATGGAGTTGTTGAACGGAAAAATTGAGCTATTGCAGAGATATCTCGTGTAATGTTACACGAGAAAAATGTTCCACAGAAGTTCTGGGCCGAGGCAATGAACACTGGATGCTATACCATAAATCAAGTGTATCTCCGTGGAGGAACTTTCATGACACCATACGAGATATGAAAATGTAAAACTCCAAATCTTCACTATTTTCATCCTTTCGATAGTATGTGCTATGTGTTGAATAACAGGAAACAAAGAGGGAAATTTGAAACTAAGAGTGATGAGACTATCTTTCTCGGATATACAATCAATAGCCGTGCCTATCGAGTCTACAATAAATGGACTTGAACTGTCATTTAATCGACAAATGTTCAAGTAAATGATTCATTGGAAACAGTTGATATGCCTAGAGAGGATATATTCCACAGTTCAAATAATGAAAGTTCTGGTGCCTTCACCAATGTCCCAGATGTTTTTCCAAGCAGTGTCTCAGGTAATGTCTCTGATACAACTATCACAACTAGTGAATTGGAAGCGACTACATTAGACAGCAGGCAACCGTCCACATGTGTCTAGAAAGATCATCCTGTGGATGAAGTCATTGGAAGTCTTAATGATTGAATCCAAACCAGAGACAAACCGAGAGTAAATTATCGAGATATGATTTATATGGCATGTTTCACCTCAACTATTGAGCCTAAAAATGTGAAAGAAGCTCTCCTAGATGAATATTGGATTGAAGCTATGAAAGAAGAACTTGGTCAATTCACTCGAAATCAAGTTTGGGACTTAGTGCCGTGTCCTCCCAACGTAAATGTCATCAGCTCCAAGTGGATATACAGGAACAAGAGTGATGAGTATGGAAACATTACACTCAACAAAGCACGGTTAGTAGCTCAAGGATACTCATAGATTGAATGAGTTGATTTTGATGAGACATTTGCTCCGGTTGCTCGACTTGAATCCATCCAACTTTTACTAGCTATTGCTTGTCTAATGCAGATCAAATTCTATCAAATGGATGTGAATAGTGCATTTCTAAATGAGGAAGTTTATGTCACTCAACCAAAGGGTTTTGAGGACCCTCATCATCATGAGTATATCTATAGATTGAAGAAAGCGCTATACGGGTTTAAACAAGCACCCCGAGCATGGTATGAACGACTCACGGTGTATTTATTATCCAACAGATATAAGCGAGGGGAGTAGATAAAACCCTTTTCATTCGCCGTGACAAATGTCAATTTTTACTTGCTCAAATTTATGTTGATGACATAGTATTTGGCTCAGTGTCACAGGTGCTGGTAGATGATTTTGTTGCTAAAATGACTGGCGAATTTGAGATGAGCATGGTCGGTGAGCTCAATTACTTCCTTGGTCTTCAGATTCAACAAAGAAATGATGGAATTTTCATCTCCCAAACCAAGTATGCCAAAAATTTGTTGAATCGCTTCAAGTTAGAGAATGCCCGTCCCAAAAGAACACCGATTGAGACACATGAAAAACTCTCCAAAGATAAGAAAGAGACTTCTGTTGATGCACGACTATATAGAAGTATGATTGACAGTCTCTTATATCTAATTGCTAGTCGGCCAGACATTTGTAATAGTGTGAGATTATGTACTCGGTTTTAAGCAAATCCTCGAGAGTCTCACCTGGTGTTAGTGAAGAGAATTCTCAAATATGTTGGCGGGACGACTGACCATGGAATCTAGCATTCTTTCGGTGAAAATGCCAATATGGTTGGTTATTGTGATGCTGATTGGGCCAGAAGTTTGGATGATCGGAAGAGTACTTCCGGTGAATGTTTTTATTTGGGGAACAATTTGGTGTCTTGGTTTAGCAAGAAGCAGAACTCTATTTGTCTGTCTACTGTCGAGACATAATATATTGCAGCTGGTAGTAGTTGTACTTAGCTTCTTTGGATGAAACAAATGCTCAAGGACTACGGTATCACACATGATGTCATAACGTTATACTGTGATAATTTGAGTGCTATTAATATCTCTAAGAATTCAATACAGTATTCTCAAACAAAGTATATTGATATTCAACATCATTTCATTAGATCCCTTGTAGAAGACAAAGTTATTACCTTGAAACATATGGTGACCGAAAAAATAAATTGTCGATATTTTTACAAAAGCGTTGAATGGTGTAAGTTTCAAAGAACTGAGGTCTGCCCTACGCCTCTGTGTCATGTGAAGAAATATTCAAGTTGTAAGTTTTTATTTAAAAAAAAGGGGGATAATAATGATAATAATATTTCACCACTTGTTTTAGGCGTTTATTTTTGTTTCGCCACATGCCTTAGGCAATAATCTTGGTTTGCTAATTTTTGCGTTTCATAAATATAACATCTTCAATGACATAAAAATTTTGGCAATTATTATGAAGACAAAAAATAAATCATCATGGATCTTAAGGAAATTCAAGTGCCTCGATTATGGTTATTGGATGGGTTTATTTCCAAATCTAAAGCCTTGTGGATTTTATGGTTTATTTTCATAAAATTATTTGGTTTATTCCCATAAATTACATGATTTCTGATTTATTTTCAAAATCATGTGAAAATTGGGATTTTTATCCTCTTGGGAAATGGAGAAAGTTTAATGAGATTTGATGGATCATATTAAAATTCAAATTGAGGGTATTATGGTTTATCTCCATAAACTTGTAAGGATACTCAACGACAAATTTTTTCTTTCTCCTCTATTTTCACTATGAATTTCGAAGGGTAGTGTTAAGGGCTTCTCTCTATTGCTTTTCTCCATGACCATCAACAAAGAATCAACTGAAAATTCATCTTCATGTAATGTTCCAAACACTATCATAGACGCGAATCTCATTTATCCGGACTTGGAGTTAGCAATTGTTGTCTATATGCCACCGTCTATTACGAGCGAGGTGTCTGAGCTTAAGGGGGAGAGATAAAAAATAGCAGTGGAAGCTCTCCCATTCACCAAGTTGATTCTTCTGGCATAAAAAGAAGATTTTGAAAAACCATTGATAACCGATTCAAAACTAGCATTGATCCTCCTTGGGTTCCTGATCGTTCAAGATTCACTCGAGCATCTAAGGGAAAAAGGCCTCGAGTGATTAAAGAAATTTCCTCTGATGATCCATGGTCTGAAAAAGAAGAAATTGAATCAGACTCTTCGGATGTTGTGATTCAAGAAGTTCAAACTTCAAGACAGTCTAAGAACCTTCGTTCCAGTTTCAAGAAAACTGGTGAAAGCTCTATTGCTGCCAAATCACCAAAGTTGAAACTCAAGAAGGCTGATGCAAGTCCTGACATTCTAAAATCGCCAAGGCCGAAGCTCAAGAAAGCAAAACTAACTCTATCATCAATATATTCTACTCGCATACAGTCAAAGTCACAGAAACAATTGAGCAAAAATTCAAGTAAGTCTTTTGTTAAATCTGTTGTAGAAGACTTCAAGTCAGATTATCATGCTGGTTGTTTGGAAAGTTTTTCTAATAGAAATTTGTAATCTAAAAAGAATATTCATGAAGGTGATTTTTTGGATTGTGAAGTCATGATTTACCATCTTTTGAAGCAAGGTTTATGAAAGACTTTTAGAGGCCTTAAGCCTTTTGTGAGCAAAGTCTTTTGTGAGCAAAGTAGTTCTGAAATTCTATTGTAATTTAGATTCCGATGTGAAGACTCCAAACCATCCAAATTATGGTCAAGCTTATATTAAGGGACAAACTTTTGAATTCTCACCTACTGCAATCAACACTTATTTAGAAAATGAAGGTCTTGATACAGAGAAGTTTGTTCCGGATTTCAGCAGAATTATTGTTGATATCACAGGGGGTGTCAGACGTGCATGTCCTCAAGGAAAGGATTTTCCTGCCTCCTAATTAACTATGAAATATGGAATTTTGCACAAAATTGCTATGAGAAGTTGGCTGCCTACTTCGCATGGCACAGGGGTAAACAAAGCAACGGCTACTTTGCCATTTAAAATTGGAAATGCAATTCCATTCAATGTTGGACAGTTTATTTTTGAACAAATTATGAAGCATGCTGATGGTAAGAATGAAAGATTAGCTTTGCCGTTTCCCTATTTGATTTATGCAATTATCTCTTCGCAACGTAAAGTAATTAGAGAAAAAGAGGTTTTATATGTTGAAAAGGATAAAATCCAAATCATTTATAAATTTCGGACTGGAAAGCATGTTAATGATATGGACAAACTGCTAGAGAGTGCTTCACCCTCAAAATTTATGTCGAACCCTGCTCTGGCTTCTCACTCCATCAAGACAGTAATTGATGTGTCTAAATCTTTGGATAACCAAATATCTGTTCTACAAAAAGCAAAAGAGTATTATTACAAGTCTAATTGATACATTACTTAAGTAAAGCTGCTAAGGAAGAAGATGTTATCCTAAAGAAACATGAAAAGAAGTCATATGCACCTGGATCATCTAGTGTTCCTCCTGAAGTCCCAGAGGAAACTCAGGAAGTTGTCACTGAAACGACATATCAGATTGCATTATCTCTTCATAGTGGAGGTCAGACTTCTCATAATGATGTATCAGACCCAAAAATTTCTGTGGATATACCTTTGTCTGCTGTTGATGAAGGACGGATCATTCCTCCTAATGTCGCTCAGAGTGTTCCAGCTAATCATGTCTCATCCAGTGAACACTCTAGAGATTTTCTAACTGGTGAAGACAATTCTGTCTAACCATGATTATATGGACTCAAGCTTAATTTTGGTTAATCTCTATTGTTAGTGTTTTTGATCTTTTAGAACATGTTGGATCTCTTACGCTCATCTTATTATATCATACTGATGGATATTCTACTTTTGTGTTGGATGGATATTCCTTTTATCCTTTTATGGCAAAAAAGAGGAGTAGTTTTGATGTGCATGGTGTTATCTGCAATGTTCCATGTGATTATCAGTTAAAGTGGAGTTCCGGTTAATAGCCAACATGTAAAGGGAGTTCTGAATTTTGCCAAAAAATACCAAATGAGGAGATTGTAAATGTTAATGAGTTGGCATTATTTTTTGGCAAATATAATTTATGAGAATTTATATTTAATTCCCTAAAATGAGTTTTCAATTATGGAAGATTGTCTCTTGGGATTTATGATATTATCCATCTGATATTTGGATGAAGATTTATTAGAGATCATGAAGATAAGGAAGTTTAAAAAATATGGCAAGTGGTTACTTGGAAAACAAGTAGCTTTTTTTTTATAAAGTTGTTTTTAATGAAGATTTGTTTTGAAAATTCGTATGGATTATAGCGAGATAAGTGATCATAACAAATAAAGAATATATTCCTAAAGTGTTGAGATCCAATTTGATTATTTGGATGATTCTTTCCTAAAATAGTATGCTCGGTGTCACACGAGCAATTATGAGAGTTTCTGTTTCCTTCTTCATGCGGATCTGTTTAGATATGGTATTTGAATTACTCCTCAAATAAGGTAATTGCAAATCAAATATAAATGGTCTTTTCTCATAGAAGTGGGTGTGGAACGAATATTGTTTTCTCGGGTTTTCTTGTGCCCCATGTTGATCTTCATTCTTCACCCACGGGTTCGTGTGGTGTATGTTTTTGTTCGACTGATCAGTGATTGGATGTTGTACGTACTCTATTCATGAGCTGATCTGATTATCTTCCGAGTGTGTTAATTTGTTGTATTCGTAGACAACGACGAGTGTCATCGACGGTGTGGCCACCCCGACCCCACCCTCGCCCGTTCTCACCTAAATTTTTTTTTTCTTTTCTTTCGTTTTTCATTTTCATTTTCGTTTCCTTTCCTTTTCATTCGTTTAATCATTAAAGAACGGACTTGAGCATTCAATCCATATCTATCGACATTTGGGCTCTAACTTAAAACATACCCGAAATGACTTGTCTAAGGTCGGGAATCATCAAAAGAGGCTTAAGACACCAAAACATAACATTTGGCAAGAGTGGGGCGCGCCCTGCGCGCATGCCGCGCGCGCATCGCGCTATCGTCGCGCGCTCACCTGCTAGCGCCCCGCTGCAGTGCCCTGCGCCCAGTGCCTGCGCCCAGCGCACAGTGCCCTGTGAGCGCCGATCGATCGCCGTTGGGCACCAATCAATCGGCGCCAGCTGTAACACCCGAGTTAACGGCCAGGTGATTTTCCTAACTGTATTAACGGTCATGAATATTTAATCTTTACAGTTTAGGACTTATACCAAGAATAATTAATTTCATGTGGATTTAAACTAGGTTGGATGGAAAAGTTGTAATAATGGAGGGTGATGACCGATATATAAAGAAAAAGGAAATGATTTAAACCTCACTTGAACCCCCTGTAGCCGACACCTTCCTTTTCGGTGATTTCTTCTCTCCCAAGCTCTTACTCTCTGCTTCCAGCATACCCTTTTCGACGATCGGTTTCTCTGCCACCACTCGACTACTCTGTGCCGAGGTATGCAATAGTCAATGTAGCTATCTGTTAGCTTGTTAGCCTTGTTTTCTACTCGGCATTGGAGTTTTGGATTTTTCAATGGCCGACTAATAATAAGAATATTTGGAATCTGTGAGTGGGAATGCTTTTATGAAATCGATTCTGGACATTTAGAACAACCATCTCTGAGTTATCGATAGTCGAATCAGTCTGTTTTGGTTTTGGATTTCAAACTGCACAGGGTATTAGACTAAGGATTCGGGAATGACTTTAGCTATTAAATCTTAGGATAACTTGATGTTGGAACTATTAGGATTTTGTTTTAACTACTGCAATGTAAATGTTTTAGGTGAAGAAGTTTGAAGAGAAAAGAGATCAAGTGCTAAGGAGACCAGGTAAATGAATGTATTAAGGTTTCCGGCTAATAGAGCCCTACATCGTGGGAGTACTAGGTTGAGAGGTCTAATGTTTACCTTATGATAATGAGTTTGTCTGCACTTGAAAGATTTATGTATGTTGCGAGTTATACTATTTGATGATCTGCTAGTAAATGTGAAGTTGTCTACTTTGGTGTGATCCTTGTCATAGTTTGATGAGTTAAAAGTTCTCATGTTCATGCATCATGAATGTTTCTCAAGCATAAAAAAATGTTTTAACACATGTTTTCCATGAACAAGATATGACTGTATATATGTATATATATAAGATTTATGCAACGTGGATTAAGTGAGGGTTGGGGGCGGTTCGGCGTATGTCACAGTCCAAAGAAGGACATATGAATACGACCCGCAGTAGGGAACAAGATCAAACTCACTGTCGAACCCCCTTTACCGGCACAAATCCTCTCTTGATCCACACAACCTAAACAAAGAATATGATCAAAGACTATGAATGATGAATATGATCAAAGACTATGAATGATGAATATGATCAAAGACTATGAATGATGAATATGATCAAAGACTATGAATGATGAATATGGACAATGATGATGAATGATGAATATGATCAATGACTATGAATGATGAATATGATCAATGACTATGAATGATGATTACGAGCAAAGACATGAACAAGAAAAGACTTATGAGCATGTGATTTTCCCAAATTATGCATTCATGCATCCATGTTAGTGTTGCATTCCTTACTAAGCATTAGGCTTATAGTTTAAACCTTATGATGTAGGTGACGAGTTTTCAGGTGAGGAACTCAAGGTTAATGAGGAAGTATTATTTTGTCGTCTAGTGATTGGTAGATGTAGTGTAATAAGCCATCGGATGATGGAAGTATTATTTTGTCGTCTAATGATCGACAGATGTAGTGTAATAAGCCATCGGATGATGGAAGTATTATTTTGTCGTCTAGTGATTGGTAGATGTAGTGTAATAAGCCATCGGATGATGGAAGTATTATTTTGTCGTCTAGTGATTGGTAGATGTAGTGTAATAAGCCATCGGATGATGGAAGTATTATTTTGTCGTCTAGTGATTGGTAGATGTAGTGTAATAAGCCATCGGATGATGGAAGTATTATTTTGTCGTCTAGTGATTGGTAGATGTAGTGTAATAAGCCATCGGATGATGGAAGTATTATTTTGTCGTCTAGTGATTGGTAGATGTAGTGTAATAAGCCATCGGATGATGGAAGTATTATTTTGTCGTCTAGCGATCGGCAGATGTAGAGTGTGTAAGCCATCGGATGATGGAAGTATTATTTTGTCGTCTAGTGATTGGTAGATGTAGTGTAATAAGCCATCGGATGATGGAAGTATTATTTTGTCGTCTAGTGATTGGTAGATGTAGTGTAATAAGCCATCGGATGATGGAAGTATTATTTTGTCGTCTAGTGATTGGTAGATGTAGTGTAATAAGCCATCGGATGATGGAAGTATTATTTTGTCGTCTAGTGATTGGTAGATGTAGTGTAATAAGCCATCGGATGATGGAAGTATTATTTTGTCGTCTAGTGATTGGTAGATGTAGTGTAATAAGCCATCGGATGATGGAAGTATTATTTTGTCGTCTAGTGATTGGTAGATGTAGTGTAATAAGCCATCGGATGATGGAAGTATTATTTTGTCGTCTAGTGATTGGTAGATGTAGTGTAATAAGCCATCGGATGATGGAAGTATTATTTTGTCGTCTAGTGATTGGTAGATGTAGTGTAATAAGCCATCGGATGATGGAAGTATTATTTTGTCGTCTAATGATCGACAGATGTAGTGTAATAAGCCATCGGATGATGAAAGTATTATTTTGTCGTCTAGCGATCGGCAGATGTAGAGTGTGTAAGCCATCGGATGATGGAAGTATTATTTTGTCGTCTAGTGATTGGTAGATGTAGTGTAATAAGCCATCGGATGATGGAAGTATTATTTTGTCGTCTAGCGATCGGCAGATGTAGAGTGTGTAAGCCATCGGATGATGAGAGTGTTATTTTGTCGTCTAGTGATTGGTAGATGTAGTGTAATAAGCCATCGGATTATGAAAGTATTATTTGTCGTCTAGCGATCGGCAAATGTAGAGTATGTAAGCCATCGGATGATGGAAGTATTATTTTGTCGTCTAGCAATCAGCAGATGTAATGTAATAAGTCACCGGATGATGTACCCTTATTCCATCGGATGATGTAGAGAGTTTCTCCACCGGATGGTATAAACACGGTCTTGTCGTCTAGTGACCGGTAGCTGTGGTTCATTATTCTATAGGTAGATGCAGTCTATGGCTTAAAGTTTTCCCTTCACTAGCCGATACACATTGTACTGCCCACCGGCAGATATGTAATGTTTTCCTTTGCCGATTGAGGCTTAGCGAATCGCATATGACATCTCGAGTTGAATTATGTTTCAAGAAAAAAAAAAAAATACACTACTGATAATGAATCATGTGTGAGTAACAAAGATTAGATGATTAAGAAAGATACGGATTATGTGACGATCCTTCTGGGGTTGTTACACCAGCTCTGGATTTTTTCAGAACGCGGGCACCGTGGGCCGATCGATCGGCATCTTCTCTGGAAATCGCTCATTTTTGGCGACCTACAGCTGATCGATCGCCCCTTTGGCGCCGATCGATCGCCTGCTGCAGGGTAGCGCGCACCCGCGCGCCCTACTGCTCGGCCAATGCGCGCCAGCTGCGCGCCCACCTGCACCAACCCGAGCCAATTTTTACACTCAACAAATTTTCTCCAACTTTGCACCTAATAAACACTTCAAATTTCATCCTCAAAATATCCATCAATAATTCAACTAAATTACACATCCAAAAACCGAACATCCAACCTAAAATCATCAAATCCCGTCAGAAAACTTCAAAACTCATCCAAAATCCATTCTATTTCACCAAAACATTATCTTATCCATTCAACATTCATCCATAAATAGTGGAAACTATCCAAAATCCTCAAAACATCAGTTTTTAACCTATCCAGATACTAAGCATCCTAATATGAGTTTCTATACATTTCATCAAATAATATCACCCATCAGCCCGTTTAACTCGTAATCCTCAAAATACATAACCTATGCTCCCACGGATCAAGTTCGCATCGACTACGCCAACCGCTCTCTGAGCATCTTCCTTCAAGTTGCAGGCTCGTCAGGTGGAGGGAAATCCTCCTCACCTTGCTCTAAATCACCTACACCATAGAAATAAATTGTGAGCTAGAGACTTAGTAAGTCTACGTGAATGCACGTGAATGCTATGCATATGCGGTTCGTAAATCATGCATCCTACCTTTTCGCTAGTCATTTCATTTCATATAAGTCACCGGAGCTTCACTCTCGGTAGATGAAAATGGCACATCCGGCGATTGGATAGCCTCTTTCATCTACACAGGGGGATAACACGTTTCACCTATAGGATAGCCGTGTTTGAACCACCATCCCCGACATGACCATCATTCATACATTTTATCTTTTCATTATCTTTTTCCTTTTCATGAAAACGTGCATGGAAATTCCTTTTCGTGCTTTTTAGAAACAATGATGCATGAACGTGACAATGTAGTAAATAAGGCCAAAGCATAAACAAGCGACAAACTTAAACATTAAACAACTTAACTAAAACTAACTACCCAACACAACCTACATTCACTAATTTCCTCAAGCAACGTAAAATCATAAGGTGTAGGCCAAATCGGCTAAATAAGTCACGGGAACTTACCTCGTGTCCGTTGCACACCGAGCTCCTCGTTTCGAGCTTCGTCACCTAAGTCAATCCATAGCATCCATGGTTAAAATCGAGCCTAATATTCAATTTTCGTAAACTAACGAAACTCCTAACTAAAGGAAATTTCCTAAAACTCTAATTAACCTCTCTCGGGCATTTCATCGAGCAATTTACGCTCACAAATTCTAAACCTCCATTAATGGAGATTTTCTTAAGCTCCAAACCCGGTTTTTTAAATCAAACGACAAATACACCAATTTTTCCATCCAATAACGTTCAATAATCGTAAATACAACCATAACTAACCATTATTAACAAAACCCGATGATCTTTACTAAATTCCTACAAAACCCTAACGGTTTATCAACCTAGAAACCGAGAATAAAGGCCGAGAAACACTAAAAACTTACCTAGAATCACCATGGAAGAAGAAAACGTGAAAAAACTTCGAAGGAGGAATCGTCGCCAGAGAAGATGAGCTCTGGAAAATGCTAAGTGTGGAGAAAAGAAAGGTTTTTGGCATTTAATTGAATTTGGGTTGGCAAATGACAAGTTTGCCCTTTGGTTTAACTTTCCGTTTATCCTATTGTTCGACTATAAGTTCGGTTTCTCTAAAATTTTCTTATTTTTCCAATAATTCCGATTTATTTCTAGGGTTCTAATAAAACTTCGTTCGTCAAACGGATTTAATTTACTATTTTTTACGAATTAAACCTCCATAGGATCAAAAATGGAAACTTAAGCATTATATTTCGGTTTGAATTTCTTAAATTCTCATAATTCCCATAAAATTCATATTAATTATAACGGTTCCATTAAAACTCTTAATTCGCAAAACATACATATTTCAATTATTTACAAAATTGTCATTGTTCGCACAATTCAAAATCCTGTAAAGCCGGGTATTACAGATGGTGTCTCAGGTGCAATTTTGTTTCTTTCATTGAAGCTCAGTCTCGAGAGGAGGCTGTCTTGGAACTCGTGAGGAGTTCTGATAATGGACAAGAGGCTCTTGCCATACACGGATTACCAGATGAGTCATTAACGACAAGGGGAGCTTGTCAACTTTAAATTCTGAGAGGAGTCTCCATCAACAAGGGGATCTTGTTGCATTCAGATTCTGGAAGGAATCGATTACAAGTTGAGGGGAGCTCGCAAAAACTGTTTCACTGAGGAAGTTAGTAAGAGGAGGCGACAAAGATAAGATAGAGTCTTTATTTGTATAAGTCAAATTGTCTTGTAACTTTAAGAACTCATGAATTTTTTTTTTTTATTTCTGGACGTGGCCCCGCAGACGTAAGCAATTGCCGAATTGCGTTACCAACCTCCTATTTCATTATTTTTTGTACTTTATCATTGTCCGTTATCACGATAATTAATTGGTGTCCCACCAAGTGTTCCACCTACACTATGGTATAAATTAACTAACCTTGATCTTTCACAATGGACTGTTGCTATGCCTTTCGCCTTGGAAGCTCAGACCATGGCTGGAACCTTCATGCCAATTAAAGCTAGAAGAAATTCAGGTGTTCCTCAAAATTTTGCGTTACCCTCGACGGTCCATTCTTTATAGCCCTCACCATATGCTCCATACTATCGCTTATCCAATCGTCGCCCCACACTTCCCTCACTAATCTTTCATTTTCTACAATTCCTAATTCAGCTCTTCTTGTTCATTCTCCATCCTCTCTTTGTTTTTCATAATAACGTTATGACATGCTTATGCAAAGAAAAAGAAATTAGAGAGGAAAACAAAAGGAAGTTTGTGATGGCTTGTGTTTAATTTATCAATAATAATAATAATAATTAATTGCTGTTAGAAATTATAACAAGTTTAAAAATAAAATTTTTTTTGAAATATGGACATGTCACAACATAGTTTCACTATTGGTGCGATGAAATTATCTGTTAATAAGATGTTGACATCCAGCCTAGAGTAACGAAGCTAATTAATTAACCTTAAAGTAAACTAACTTTGATTTTATTGTAAATATACATAAACCGAAGTGCAAGAACCTCTTTTATACAAGACAAAATAGACTATTGTAACTTAACATTTAATAATTATATATAACATTTTGAATCAATTAGAAGAGCTGATTCATTGTTGAAAGAGAGAAGGGAGGGACGAGAGAAAGGTAGAGAGGGAAACCGTGAGAGGCAGAGAAGAAATCAGAGATTCTGTTGAGTTTTGAATAATATGATCAACATAGAAAGAATAATGTTTTAGTATAAAAACCTCGAAGCGAAACCAAGAGTTTAGGCAAATTACTCTTTAAACCATTGAGTTATGAATTGAACTCGAAAGGGGTTTTCTTCCTCGTAATCTAATCTGCACATAAACTGAAGACGATTAGAACAATTGAGATAGTTGGTTTTTTGGAGAAAAGAAGGGTGATGCTCGAAGAATATAAAATCTCGTAAAGAATTTACATAATATATAATTGTAAAAGAACCTTCTATAGTGCCACATGGCTGTGTACTAGAGGTGCGAGAAAATATACATAAAGTGTGAGTAATAGAAAGAATATTCACCAAGTGTGCTGATATGTAGAACGCTAACATCTCCCCTCAAGCTCAAGGGGGAAGCACGACTAGCTTGGTACATGACAACAGAAAAGAAGACGATGACAGGTGCTTCGCGAAGCCGTCAGCAAGTTAAGAATTAGATGGAACAAAAGAAACAATGAGTTGCTTGGACGCAACCTTCTCTCAGACAAAATGATAATCCAAATTCAATGTGTCTCGTCTTGGAATGGAGCACAGGATTTGTAGTTAAATACGTCGCACTAAGGTTGTCACAAAGGACAGTTGGAACAGATTTCGACAATGACAAAACTTTGCTAAGAATAGATTGAAGTCAAATTATTTCAACAACACAATTGGCTATAGAGCGATATTCAGCTTCGGTGCTTGAACGAGAGACCGAGTGTTGTTTAGTAGAAGATCACGAAATTAAATTTGAATCAATAAAGATACAATATCCAATGGTACTGCGCCTATCATCAATAGAGCATGCCCAATCAACATTGATATATCCCAGAATATCGAATGAAGGAGATAGTGGTACGTAAGGAAATAGTTAGTTATTCCTTGTAGGTAACGCAGAGCTTGCTAATGAATATCAGTCAGACAATGCATAAATTGGCAAAGCTTATTAACAGAGAAGGTGATGTCCGGCTGGATCAGTGTACACTATTGAAGAGCTCCGATGAAGCTTCGAAAAAGTAAACCATCTTGTAAAGGAGTACTAGAAGCTTTGGCGAGGAGAGGGCTGGACACCATAGGAGTATAAACAGCCTTACAAGAGTGCATATTCGTACGAATTAACAGATCACCAATATACTTGGATTGGTTGAGCAGAAAGCCGTCAACAGTAGAGGAAGTAAAGATGCCAAGAAAGTAGTGAAAGATATCCAAATCTTTAAGAGCAAATTTGGAACGTAAAAAACCAATCAAATCCTCAATAGTGAAGGAGTCATTTCTCGTGAGTAAGATATCATCAACATAAACAAGAATAAGGAGAGTTGTAGTTTTCACCTTGTAAATTAAGAGAGAGGACTCAACTCGAGACGCAAGAAACCCAAACTGTAGAAGAGCTGATTGAAGCTTGTGAAACTAGGTACGAGGAGACTGCTTGAGCCCATATAAGTATTTCTTAAGCGACAAGCAAGACAATGATGAGAAGAATCCACAAAGCTCGGTGGTTGTTCTATGAAAACAGTTTCAACAAGGTCATCATGGAGAAAAGCATTGTTGACATCAAGTTGCTTTAGTTGCCACTTAAGAGAAATAGCTAGTGATAAAACAAGTGTAATGGTTTTGTGCTTGACAACCAGACTGGATGTCTTGTAGTATTCTAAACCTTCATGTTTGTAGAAACCCTAGGCAATAAGTCGAGCTTTGTAGCAAATAATAAAACTTTCAAGATTGTATCCCATTTGGCGAAAGAGGAACAAGAGTCAAAGTGTGATTCACAGTAAGAGCACTCATTTCCTCCTTCATAGTAAGGATCCAAAGAGGATCTTTGGCAGCCTAAGAGTAGGAGGTGGGTTCCAACTTGTCAGAGAGAGTAGTTGCAAGTCATACCTTTGGACGAAAAACATTCGCTTTTGACCTTCTAAGCATTGGATATCTATTGGTAGTAACTCGAACATTATGTACACACTGATCAGGAGCATAAAATATAGATATAGGCTTTGGAGACCTAGGAAGAAAAGATACAGGAAAAAATAATTATGTGATGGAGGAGATGGAGCAGTGCCAAAGAAGGAAAAAGATGAAATAGAAATAGAGGGGCATATTAGAAATTGTAGAAAAAGGACTTGATATAGAGAACAGGAAGGATGATTTGTCAAAAATAACATCCCTCGAAATATAGATACGGTTGGATGAATGACAATGAGCAAGATGCACTTTGTGTTAGTTGTTGTCACCAAGGAACACACATTCGAAAAACTGCGGTTGTAGTTCGTGCGAGTTATAGGGATGTAGGTGCGGGAAACAACTACAGTTAGGGGTGGACAGAACTGGCCCGGAACCGTAAAATCGGACTTGACCGGCAGTCTGGGCTGGTTCTTGGTCGGTTCTGCCTACCGTGGAACCGGTCCCGGTTCCACGAATTCGGGAACTGGGAACCGCTGTCCGATTCCCGGTTCCTAAATTCGGGACCGAGAAATCCCACAGGAGAACTGATCCACGGGAAATACATTTTAATTTTGGATATTCTGAGTTGAATATTGGTTTATAGATAAAGAATTACAGTAGACAGAGTTGCGGGAAGTGGAAGTGGAAGTGGAAATGGAATGCTTGGTGGAATAAGCCAATTGAGAGCCGCTAAAACCCTAGCCAAAGCTTCCTTATAAGCTCCAGAAAAACAAGGAAAAGAAGAAGGATGAAATTCAAGGGTACGCATGGAGTCCCTCTGTGGGTGGCATCGACCCACCTTGGTTGTTTCACTAGCCACCAGCGTTACTTTACTTCCTTTTTCAAGAAGCTAAAGACGACAACATGAGCTGGAGCTTCTGCTTCTGCCGATGGTAGTGCAAAGAAGACTTCTACCGATGATATTAGAAAGAAGACTTCTACCGATGATAATTGCAAAGAAGACTTCTACCGATGATATTAGAAAGAAGACTTCTGCCGATGGTAGTGCAAAGAAGACTTCTGCCGATGGTAGTGCAAAGAAGACTTCTGCCGATGGTAGTGCAAAGAAGACTTCTGCCGATGGTAGTGCAAAGAAGACTTCTACCGATGATATTAGAAAGAAGACTTCTGCCGATGGTAGTGCAAAGAAGACTTCTGCCGATGGTAGTGCAAAGAAGACTTCTGCCGATGGTAGTGCAAAGAAGACTTCTGCCGATGGTAGTGCAAAGAAGACTTCTGCCGATGGTAGTGCAAAGAAGACTTCTGCCGATGGTAGTGCAAAGAAGACTTCTGCCGATGGTAGTGCAAAGAAGACTTCTGCCGATGGTAGTGCAAAGAAGACTTCTGCCGATGGTAGTGCAAAGAAGACTTCTGCCGATGGTAGTGCAAAGAAGACTTCTGCCGATGGTAGTGCAAAGAAGACTTCTACCGATGATATTAGAAAGAAGACTTCTACCGATGATATTAGAAAGAAGACTTCTGCCGATGGTAGTGCAAAGAAGACTTCTGCCGATGGTAGTGCAAAGAAGACTTCTACCGATGATATTAGAAAGAAGACTTCTGCCGATGGTAGTGCAAAGAAGACTTCTGCCGATGGTAGTGCAAAGAAGACTTCTGCCGATGGTAGTGCAAAGAAGACTTCTGCCGATGGTAGTGCAAAGAAGACTTCTGCCGATGGTAGTGCAAAGAAGACTTCTGCCGATGGTAGTGCAAAGAAGACTTCTGCCGATGGTAGTGCAAAGAAGACTTCTGCCGATGGTAGTGCAAAGAAGACTTCTACCGATGATAATTGCAAAGAAGACTTCTGCCGATGGTAGTGCAAAGAAGACTTCTGCCGATGGTAGTGCAAAGAAGACTTCTGCCGATGGTAGTGCAAAGAAGACAGTGGGGGAAATGAAAATTCTCAAGGTTATAACTTCTCCAATTGAAAAGTTACCTGGTTGGAGCTCGAAAATAAAAAAATTTGTGATTTTTTTGTTCAGTTGCTGAGAAATGGGGCAACAGAATTTTTCCTTTACTTGTTTTTTGAGCTTTTGGAAAATCAAAGCATCTACAATTGCTAGGTTACTTGTTTTTGTTGACTTAAGTAGTGTTTAAGTCTAACGATGTTTTTGATGATGTATTTATAAGTTTAGAAATGTAATTTGATTATGTTTAATATATGATAATAATTAATTATGCATATGAGCTTAATCGGTTGGAAATGTCCTTGAAAAGGGTATTTTAGTAGTCTAACAAATGTGGTTAAGTGTTCAGGGTTTAATAGCAAAACAGGGCTGAAAATGTTGTCCATCCAAAGCTGGCATTCAAAGACCACATCTACCGATAGCTAAACGATAAAGGCGGAGTCTTTCAAAGACCACATCTACCGATAGCTAAACGACAATGGCGGAGTCTTTCAAAGACCACATCTACCGATAGCTAAACGACAAAGGCAGAGTCTTTCAAAGATCAACTTCTACCGCCAGCTAAACAACAAAGAATTACATCCAACGCTGGCAGACTCTCAAAGAAGACTTCTACCGATGATATTAGAAAGAAGACTTCTACAGATGATAATTGCAAAGAAGACTTCTGCCGATGGTAGTGCAAAGAAGACTTCTACCGATGACATTACAAAGAAGACTTCTACCGATGATAATTGCAAAGAAGACTTCTGCCGATGGTAGTGCAAAGAAGACTTCTATCGATGGTGCTTCAAAGAACAACATCTACCGATGGTGGTTCAAGATTTTAAGATTACTTCTACCGATGGTAGTTCGAGTTTCTAAGTTGCATCTACCGATGGCGGTTCAAGATTATAAAGCAACTTCTGCATATGGACAATATCTTCCGCCATATATAAAAATGCCGCGAAGTAACAGTGACCTCGTCCAGAGCTTTTAACTCCAGAGCATTAATGGCGACGAGCGAATAACAACTTCAGAAAGCAACAGCTAGCTGTCTATGTACGGATGCTGCTCTAACGGTAATAAAATTTCCATATTCAGATAAGGAGCATTCAAGTCCAAGAGCCGATTGCAGACAGAGTATTTAAGCCAAGAAGATAGCTCGAAGAAACAACTTTTTGCAAAAATTCTTATTGAGCCCTAACAAGCCGAAATCTTAATACTCTGTATTCTACATCTCTCTACTCTATAACTTGAGATTCAATCTTTGAGAGAGTGTAGTTTTTGCTGAAATCTACAAACTTACGATTGTGTAAAAGGCAGTGGATTGTCGCCCGTGAAGAACAATCCGGTTGTTGTAAAAGGCTGTAGATCGACGCCCATGAAGTGCGATCTGGTTTTTCTCTGAGGAGAAGAAAAGGATCTTCAAGGGGGAAACCTTGAAGCGTGGATGTAGGCATGTTTTGGTCGAACCACGTAAAAACTCTGGTGTTATTGTTTCTCTCTCTTTACTTTTATTGCTTGTGTGTCTACTGTAAATCGAGTATTCGCATACCAGAGAGAAAGCAACTAGATTAAGAAAACAAATTTAAAAAGTTTAATTCACCCCCCTCTTAGACAATATCGATCCTACAGTTTTGAGCTTCAAAAATAGAATATCACGTGCTTTTGTTTGGTTACTGCGAAATGTGGCGACGAAAATTTTTCGTTTTCTCACTTTTCCCCTTATCTGGAAAGCCAAAGTTTTTCTTTTTACTCGTCTCTTCCATGAAGTTGGGTCGGACAAAAATGCAGGCGAGGTGTACGTACGTGAAAATAATGTGGTTCTATTTTCTCGTTGTGTCCCGTGATTTTGCATAAGCTGATATGTAAATTATACGTGAAACAAAAAATTAAAATGTATGAGAGGGAACAGGTTCCTCTAGGGACCGATTCCGGTTTCGGGAATTTATTTCTCGAAACCAACAGTCCGGTCCGATTCTAGCCCAGAAACTGCCCTGACCGGACCAGACTGTACCCAGCCCTAACTACAGTCGAATATGCAAAGATGAGAATAAGTTGGACGAGAATAAGTTGGACGGTTGTGAAACAGACACTGAAAAGTAGAAATATTATTTAAGAAAGGGATGGGCATTCGATTGATGAGGTAGACTCTTGTATCAAAGACATAAGGCCAGTAAGATAGTAGAACACGTGCAGAAAACAGAAGAGAGAGACCCGTTTCCACCACGTGGCGATTCTTGCAGTCCATCTTGCCATTTTGAGTAAGAGTGTGAAGCAAGAGACATGATGGGAAATGCTAGTGGATGTGAAAAAATGAGAAAGAGCAGAACTCATCACCCCAATCAGATTGCACACATTTAATGTGTTTACCAAACTGGGTGGCGACAAAGGTGAAAATGAAACTAATGTGTATTCAATATTGTCAACAGTTTACCCTACAAATAACAAATACATACACAAAATGATAAAAGACTAAACTACCCTTACATGTTAACATCCCCCTGCAAACTCACGATGCTACAGCAATATGCATTGAGAGTTTGTCAGTTAGAAAACGAAATCGCGAAACTGAATGTGCCTTGGTAAACAAATCGGCAATCTGCAGAGAAGAAGGAACATAAGGCAAAATAATGGTGCCAAGTTGAAGATGATGTCGGGTGACATGACAATCAATCTCAATATGCTTGGTTCGCTCATAAAAGACTGAATTACGTGCAATTTGAATAGCACTCTAACTATCACACTGTAACGGAGTAGGACAACGAAGATAAACACCCATATCGGCAAGTAACCACAATAACCAAACAATCTCACAAGTTGTCGATGCCATGGCACGGTATTCGACTTCAGTAGAAGATCGAGAAATAACATCTTGTTTCTTACTCTTCCACGAAATAAGGGAATCACCAAGAAAAATATAGAATCCAGTAGTGGACTTGTGATCAGTGGGATCACCTGCCCAATCAGCATTCGAGTATGCACGTAGCTCGAGAGATGACATAGATAGAAAGAAAAGACTCTGAAACTGAGTGCCTCGAAGATACCTGATAATACGGAGAACAGCAGCCCAATGAATGGTAGTAGGAGTCGTAACAAACTGACTGACCACATGAACAACATTCGCAATATCTGGACGAGTCACAGTAAGATAAACTAAGCTGCCAACAATAGTACGATATAAGCCAGGATCTGACAAAGGAGGACCATCCGACATGGAATATCGGGCATTAGTCTCAAGAGGAGTATCAACAATCCTGTTGTCAGTGAGACGTGCATGCACAAACAGATCAGCTATGTACTTTGACTGAGATAAAAGATAACCTTTTGGCGAAGAAGCAACCTCAATGCCCAGAAAGTAACGTAGCAAACCCAAATCTTTCATAGCAAAAGAACGAGCTAATTCAGACTTTAGAGATTCAATCCCATCACAGTCATCACTAGTAATAATCATGTCATCAACATACAATGATAATAAAATACAACCTGCAGTCACATGTCGAACAAACAATGCAGAATCATGATGGCTGGGACGAAAACCAAGCGAAGTGATCACTATTGAGAACTTTTCAAACCAAGCACGAGGAGCTTGTTTGAGACCATAGAGAGCCTTACGAAGTCGACAAACTTCACCAGATTTATGGGCGACGCCAGGTGGAGGCAACATATACACTTCTTCGTGAAGATCGCCATTCAAGAAGGCATTCTTGACATCCATTTGATATATTCTCCATCGATGAACAGAAGCAACTGCAATCATAGTGCGAACAGTCGTCATCTTTGCTACAGGGGCAAAGTTTCTTCATAATCCATACCATATTCCTGGGAGTAGCCCTTAGCAACAAGTCGGGCCTTGTATCGTTCAATGGATCCATCCGACTTAGTTTTAATCTTATAAACCCAACGAGAACCAATAGTATGTTTATCAAATGGCAACGGTACCAAATCCCATGTATGAGTCTGATAAAAAGTAGTAAGCTCTTTAGCCATAGCATCCTGTTAAAGTGGATCACAAACGGCCTCTCTATAGGACAAAGGTTCATAAAGACGATGAACAGATGCAACAAATGAAGCAAAAGAACTAGAATGGGAAGAATAAGCAAAATCATGTTGTTTAGTAGACTTACGTGGTCGAGTATCTGTCGAAGGGGAGGAACATCCGTGATCTCAGAAGTTGATTGAGTGGTCGTAGGAGTAGGAGAATGAGGAGTAGATGTCTCGGGAATCAAAGTATCAGACCCTGCTAATCTATCAATAGAAGAAGCTGGAACAATGGATGCTGCTTCCTCAGTGTCAATTTCAAAAGGATCAATGCGAAGAAGATCTGACTGTGTCATATGATGTGAACTAGCAGGAATAGAGAAACAAGGAATATGCTCTAAAAACACAACATGACGAGAGACATACAATTTTTGGCTAACCGGATCAAAACAACGATATCCCTTCTGACCAACACCATAACCCAGAAAGACACATAAGGCGGACCGAGAGGACAATTTGTTACATTCGACATGAGGTCGAAGGACAAAACAAGTACATCCGAAAACTCGTAAGGAGAAATAATCAGGTGCATGCCCATACAATTTTTCAAAAGGAGACAAACCTGAATTATGGAATATTGGAATTCTATTGATCACATGAGTAGCAGTAAGAACCGCTTCCCCCCAAAAGTCATTAGGAACATCGGCTGACAACATGAAAGAGCGGGCTGTTTCAACAAGATGCCGATGTTTCCTTTCAGCAACTCCATTTTGTTGGGGAGTGTCAGTACACGAAGTTTGAAGAATAGTTCCATCAGTAGCAAGTAAGTGAGAAAAGTCATTAGAAGTGTATTCACCCCCCAAATCACAACGAAAACACTTGATGACGGACGAATGCTGAGTTTTTACAAGAGCCCTAAAGTTGGTAAAAATAGTAAGATAATCAGACCTACGTTTCATAAGATAAACCCAGGTATAACGAGTGTAATCATCAACAAACGAAACATAATATTTTGAACCCTCTTTTGTTTGCATAGGAGAGGGTCCCCAGACATTAGAATGCACAAGATCAAAAGGAGCACAGGAAGATGAAATACTTTTATAAAAAGGTAAAGCTGAAAATTTTACTAGTTTACAACCACTACAATAAGAGATATCATGGTTATTCAAAAAAATCTAAAGCTCCTGTAGATACCAAGAACTGTAAACGAGATGCTGAAATATGACCTATACGAGAATGCCATAAATAAAAATCAGAAGATGAACGAGTCAAACGAAAAGATGACAAATCCACACTAGAAGCTGCAATGTCTGATACATTGAGTTGATCCAAAACATAAAGTCCTCCATGCCTACGGCCTGTCCCAATCACCTTCTGTGAACTCGGATCCTTCACAAAACAAGAAGTATAAGTAAATGAGACTAAATATCCAGACTCACATAATTGACTAACAGAAATAAGACTGAGAGTAAGACTAGGAATATAATAAACATCAGAAAGAGACACACAAGGTGTAACAATGGAACCAACACCTACTAATGGCATATGAGTGCCATCAGCAGTCATAATGGACACAGAAGAATTAGAAGACAATGAAACAAAAAAAGGCAAAGGAGGAGACATATGATGAGAGGCACCTAAATCCAAAATCAATAACGAAGAAGATATACCTTAGAGACCAGGCGAAGACAAATCTTTATGAGAAGCGACAGACATAGCATGAGGTTGTGAGGCAAGGAAATGCTGAAATTGTTCAAGCATGGAAGAATCAAAAGACAGAGTAGCCACTTCATTATTGGGTTGAGGTGGTCGATATGTCCACAGAGAAGACCGCGATGAGAAGGACAGTTGCTGCTGCAGAGAAGTCGGCAGACGATGTTGCAACTGTGGTGGCCGTTGTTGTTGCAATGATTTACCCTTATTTAGCAGTAGTGGACATTGAGCCTTCCAATGGCTCTTCTGTTTACAAAAGGCACACTCATCATGAGAAACCTTAGATGTCGACTTATTTTGGTTACTAGCCGTGGGTCGCTGTGGTACGACGAAGACAGATGGAGTAGGAGATAGAATAGTCCCCTTATCGAACTGAGACTTGAGACGAATCTCCTTGGCAAGTAGCTTATTGACTACCGAGTCAACAGAAGGAAGAGGAGTACGATATAGGATTGTCCCACGCAATCCCTCAAAATCATGACGAAGAGCCATCAAGAACTATACCAAACGCTGTGATTCTCTCCGAGCGATGTAAGCTGGAAATGCGCGCAACTCTGATGGTTTTGTTAAAGCCAGCTGGTCCCATAATGCTGACATGGCAGAATAAAAGTCTTGAATACTCATATCTTTCTGAGAAAGAGCCCGAATATCTGTCTCCAATTGATACTGCTTAGCAAAGTTAGACTGTGTGTATAGTCTGGCCAAATGATCCCAGATCTCTTGAGCAGTCTCATACTTTGCCAACTGAACACCAAGGGAGTGTGTGACAGAGTTATTAATCCACGTAATGATCCTTGAATTATCAGGCTCTCAAACATCTAGTAAGGTCGCATAGTCAGTATCCTTACTGTCTATAGGCTTAACTCGCACACCTGTGACATAATCCCACAGAGATTTCCCAGGCAAAAAATTTTTCATAACATAGCTCCAATACGAGTAGTTTTTACCATCCAATTGAACACTAATCGACTGAAGAGAATCATCCTTGCGACCAGACATGACAATCAAACCAATAGAATTCACAAATGATCCAACCAGAAAATAACAGAGTCCAACCAGATAAATATTGAATTCCAAAATCTAACCAGACAATAACCAAGTTCAATCAAAGAAACATAAAACTAATTCTTCCCAATACCTTCCAAATAAGGCTCAAATCTTGTTGACCACTTTAATTGAAGCTGCAGCAACCTTTCCCACAGTCAAACAATATTTTTTTAAATCCAAATAATCAAATCAGCATATGCTTCTTACTTCCTTTACCAGAAAACCAACACCGAAAATTTCAGATCTGAAACAAAAGCAAACAAACCCATCTCTAACCAAATACAACAGACACGGATCCACAAACAACTTCGCTTCTTCAGCAGAGGGGAACAGCTCCGTTCAGAGAGTCGTTTAGGAAAATAGCTCCGTCTCCATTCAGAACGCCATTCTTATCGCAGCTCCGTCGCCGACAGAACACCATTCAACCCAACGCGTTAA
>CM039512.1:44124497-44242327 GCA_022432975.1 Begonia masoniana
TCATAAATATTGCTGAAGGAAAACACAAGCTGATGTGGAGCATAGTGTCTATTTGTATCCGACATGGCCGTGCCCAAGTAAGAACTTGAACAAAATCATCAAAACTGCTACTTCTTGTTCCCAAGGGGGGACTTTCTCCACAAGAATACAACTTTGATGTCCTCTTAAATACATTTCTCCACTACATGATATGACACAATACTCCATCAACAACATGTATTGACCCCGGAGAGTTAAAAATTCACAGAGAAACCATTATCCTTGTGAGTATTTTCTATATCTAAACAGAAAAAACCAAGAACAAATCTTCTGAGTTTCCATTCTCATACTTCACAGACTTTGACACCATCCCATTTAAATCCAGGAGGACATTGCATCTTTTAACCTTCCCATCATCTGTTAACATAACCATTAGAAATCAAACCAGAATAAACAGAGTTGAAAACAAGGGACAAAAAGGATAATATAAACTTGAGATGGATTAACTGTGCAAGCCAGAGAATGAATGGCCACTCTCGCCTCATCCAAACAACTCCATTGTTAATCTAGAAAGAACAAGAAACAACAGTGGGCAGTATTAATTAAGTGGAGCTTATAGGGGAACTGGCAAACAGTGGGGGAGGGGGAGGGTGCACTATCATGCACATTCAGGGATACAGTATAGTAAACGGTAAACGGTAAACAGTAAACAATTCTGGGGTCAGTCCCCGTCTCACACTTAACCTGGTACATTTCAGTCGGATTTTATCTTGTTTAGTTTCAAACATTGTACATAAAACATTTGCATGTCTTTCAGAGAAAACGTGTATGCATGAACGGTGCTTGAACTTAACAGGCAGACAGCAGAAATAAGACAACAGAAAGTAAATCGAAGCCAGACATTTCAGAACATAGACTATAACCTTTATACCCAAAACAACCCGACAGAACAAGAAACCTAGTACCTCCATGATGTAGGGCCTTAAGGGCCAACCTACGGTTATGAACTTACCTGTTTGCTGCAATGTAGAATGCTCGAATGTCTCTGGAACGCTTGGATCTGTTGCTGCAATGTAGAGAAGTTAAACAAGTTGCAAATGCTAACAAATAACTTGGAAGATTATGCAGTAAACTCCATTCAGACTTGTAGAAAACAACGAATGTGTTTCCATACAAAAACCGAGAGTTTTCTCTCAACTATCTTAACCTAAAGCTTCAGCATAACCCATAGTTTTTGCTTGTCCAAATGTGTTAGCATTAGAAGATATTTACCTTAGCGGAGGAGCAGAAGAAAATCTGAGGAGATCGAAGTAAATCTTCGATGGTTGTTTGTCGACAGGAAGAGAGAAAGTCGAGAAGAGAAATGGAGAGAGAATAGAGCGGAGAAGTGAAGAGGGTTTCACGCAGGAGGGAGAACTTAGCTTCCTCAACAAGTTGCCAGATGCCACTCAACCATTGGCTATCTCCCACCAACCTTAATTTCTCTCCAATTTACCCTTCCATGCATTTCAACTTAATGTTTTGGTTTAGTTACACATTAGTCTAGTTCTCCACTAATTATTCCAACAATCCAACCAAAAACATTCCCTTGTATTAATATAATATAAATCCCGTTTAAATGAGCCGAGAAAACTATTACATGGCTAAAATGTCGGGTGTTACAAATAGAGTATGAAGAGTATTAGAAAGGCAAAGAGCTGTATAGGAGGTAATAGGAATTGTAACCTAACCAATATGAGTAGGAATTGTAACCTAACCAATATGAAAGATATCCAGAGACTTACCATCAGCAACCAATGCTTGATCAGGACCATAAAGCATTCTGGAGTTGAGAAAAATTAGGTGTGAAATGAGCAGAGGCTCCAGAGTCCATACAATAGGGAGTAGAAGTAACGCCCTTAGAGGAAGACAACATTGTGTTGGTTTTCGAGGTTCCTACGTATGGCGGAATTCACTATTATTCATAATAATAGTGACATGCGTTACCCTGTAACTTTAAAACTATTTTAAAATCATAAAAAAAAACCATAAATTGAATCGTTAGTCTAAAAGAAATTATTTTTGAGAAATATGAAATTTTTCAAAATGTAAACAATTTACATTGAGAAAAATTATTAGATTTAGATTGTGAAATAATAAAAGAAGATACCTTTTGGAGCAACGCTTTTACTCAGGTACTCCTGTCTGATCTTAACAGCTTTAACTCAGGATTAGGTGTTTTTCCCTAAGAGTTTGAAACCGTCGAGTCTTCTCTAAAGATCTTTACACTTAAATTTCCTAACGTGTGGGCGTCCCTCTTACAAGAATAACACACTCTTATATTTCTGGAGAGACGTGTTCTCAACACATGAGACGTCTCTCTTCGATCTTAGAAAACATTTTTCTAAAATCGAATACGAAAAGATCACACCTTTTCTCTAGGGATTAGATCTCTTTCTTTCTTATTTTTTCACCACCTTTTGTCAAATCACATTTGACGATTTTATAGATCTATTATAAAATAATTTTTCAGATTTATTTTAATAAAAACTAATTTTTAAAAATAAATCGTATCTAATCAAATCTAATTTGATTAGCAGTTGATTTATCGAGTAAATCAAATTTATCGATTAATCATATAATCTAAAAACAGTTTTTAGAATATATTTATGAAAACAACTTTTCAAGATAATCTCATCTTATGAGATTATTTAGATCTACTTTTAAACATTAAACAAACTATAAGTCAATTGTAGATCAAATCTACTCAAATCAGATTTTCCAGATCTATTTTTATTCAAATTTCAAAAAATCTGATTTTATAGTTTGTTAAATAACTACCTTAAATTTGAAGATAAAATCACATCTGGTGAGATTCTTCAAATTTAATTCAAATCCCTTAAAAAATTCTCATCTAATGAGATATATTTATTTTGAATTCAAAATATAAAAACTATTTATATATTTTGAACCACAATATATTCCTTTGAGTGTCTATAAATGATTAATCATTATTAATTATTTATATATTTATTCTTGTAACATGGAAATCAAATAGTGATATAAGATAACAGACGGACCGATGGACCTATAGTTCTAAGCTCCAATAATATTTGTTAATTAATATAAACTTTTTATATTAAATAACATAATTATTAACTCTAGAGTAATTCCACTAAATATCTAAAGTTGCACTCTTAGAACTATAAAGTATATTTACTCAAAGTAATGTCCATTGATATAGTCATTACATATGTATTAATCCTCCATTAAGATTCGTAATAGAGTTAGATATAAAATCCGTTAACCTCTCATATTACATCTTTATCCTTGACTATCATTAATTCTTGATTGAATAATTAATTCATAACATTTATGAATTTGCGAGCTAATTATTCAATCCATGAACTAACAAACAAGGGAATCTTATATTATGGATTTCATTGTATCAATGTTAGCATTCTCAGCTACTCATTTAATTTATTCTCAAAATACAAGGTTTATGTAATGCAACTCATACAAAACTGTATCGAGTAAATCAAAGAATAAATTAAAATGAAATAGGAGTCTACTAAATACAATGAATTGAGATCATACACATATGACCATCATTATGATAAAATTAATTGTTCTTGATTTAACGGATATTATAAAAACAATATAATTTCATCTGGTCCAGTCCTATATAATCATATTATATAAAATACAATCACTTTATGTCACTAAAATATATAGTCGGGATATGACTATACGTTCTCAACGAAGTGAACTGTATTTATAACTTTATTAATTTGAAGATCCTTTACTTCAAATATAAGTCATGGACTATTGTGGTTATTTCTTTTTAAATTTAATCTCACATATATCAACATATATGTAAATTTAAAATTGCACAAATAATCAAGGATTTTTCTTTGAATTCGAAAGCATATTCAATAATGCAAACATAAAAATTAATCATAAAATTTATTTATTAATTTACAGCAATAAAAATGTTCATAACATTTACTTGTTGGGCACATTAATCCCAATGGAAATTGATATTAGCAGCAACAGGTGGAGCCAAAGAAGTATTCATAGCTCTTGGAGGCAGTTTGAATGTCATGTTTGCACGGTGATAGCACATCGCCGCAGTGTGACCAACCTTAAAACAGATCTGACATTTGGGGCGGTACCCATTTCCCTTTGGAGGTCGTGGTGACTGAGAGAAAAGCCCAGGTTTAACCAGAAGACTAGGACTAGAAGTATTCTGCTGAGAAGAAAAATAGGATGCTTGTCTAGGAGAAGATCGTTGTTGTGGTCGAAAGGTAGAAGTCAGGAAAACAATGGGAGGTGCAGAAACAATAGAAGATGGAGCAAAAGGTGTAGGAGCAAGATTATGCTTATCAAGTCAAAAATTGTAGCTTAAAAGTAAGCTGTGAACATCCTCAATTGATGATTCAGTGGAGCGACTAGTAATTGCAGTAACAAAAGGGTTGTAGTCACTACCTAAACTGTTAAGAAAATAAATGAGTTGATCTTTGAGGGAAACCGGTTCACCAATCGTTGCCAAATTGTTGCAAATATACAGAGGCTGCTGAACATATTCAGTAGCCGAGAGACCATCTTTGCTTATATGCTGGAGTTTGCTGCGTAACTCAGTAATACGAGCAAAAAAAGTAGAGGAATACATGTGAGTGAGGGCGTCCCAAATATCAGCTGCTGAGGAATAAGCAACGACTTGAGAAAGAAGAGAATTCGTTGAGGGTCAGGGTTGTCAGGACCCCATAGCTGAGGGTTTGAAATGGACAAACTATATATTGTAAATAGTTGGAATAATACTAGAAATACTATTTAACAACATATTTTAAAATAAAGCGAAGTGCATTTGAGGACGAGGTCCTTTACAAATTAAAGTTAATCATTTTTAAATTTATAAATCGATTCTTTTTATTTCAACTGTTAGCAATTAAAATTTTGGCCTTAATTAATATGTTAGATTCAACATTTGTATACCCATTTATCATTTAATTAAGTGTTTTACTCTGATTTTTAATATTTTCATTAATTTCTAACTTGATTTCGAACTCTATGGTTTTCTTCTCCAACAATCAATAATTTAAATATTGTTGTCAATTTATTTAGTAAGTCTAGTATGTGTATACTAATTTTTCCATTTACTAGACTTATTATATAAATTGACAACAATATTTAAATTATTGATATTTGAAAGATAGAATTTTGATCTGTTAAAAAATAGTTTAAAGTACAAATTGTAAATGATTTCTGTAACACCCGGCATTTTTGCCATGTAATTGTTTTCCCGAAACCATTTGTGCGGGATTAACATTTATATTTATACAACGTATGTTTTGGTTGAGTTGTTGGAAATGTCTAGTGAAACTAAACTAATGTGTAACCAAAACAAATTAATTAGGTTAAAAGCTACTGGAAGGGTAAATGTGGAAGTAATTAAGGTAGGTGGAAGCAAACCAATGGACGAGTGCCAAGTGGCAACTTGTTGAAGAAGATATGTCTTCTCTTCCCTCCTACGTGAAAGTTTCCACTTCTCCATCTTCTCTCCCTCTGTTTTCTCTCGGCCAGGCGACAAAAGTTCACCCAAACACCTTTGATCTCCTAGGGTTTTCCTTGTTTTCTGCCTAAGGTAAACATCTCCCAATGCTAACACATTTGGACAAGCAAAAAGTATGCGTTTTGCTGAAGTTTTAGGTTAGGATATTTAGGAGAAAACTCTCGAGTTTTGTGTGGAAACACATTGTTGTTTTCTACCAGTCTGAGTGGAGTTTTCTGCTTAAATTTCCAAGTTATTTGTTAGCATTGCAACTTGTTTTATACCTCTTCATGCATGCTACAGATCCAAGCATTCCAGGGACATTCGAGCATCTGACACCGCAGCAACCAGGTAAGTTCATACGTTTATGTTGGCCCTTATGGCCCTACAACTTGGAGGTACTAGGTATGGTTTGGGTAGATAGGTTCTAGGTTATGTTTTAAGTTAAACATGTCTCTGTTATATTCTGTTTCCCTGTTGTATCCATTCTGCCATCTGTGAATGTTAAGTATCGCACTTATCCATGCATACACGTTTTCCAGTAAAATCATGCAAATGTTTTCAACACTGGTTTTGAAGTAAGTAAGATAAAATCTGTAATGAAATGTGCGGTTAAGTGTGGATGAGGACTGGCATCCTGTCAAGTACTCCTGTTATGTCCTGAAAGTGGCATGTACATCCTGTTGCGCCAGCTCCTCCTCCCACTTATACCTTCCTGTCCAGTGAAATGTAATGTAATGTAATGTTCCTGTATTTGAAACGTTCATGCATAGCATATGCATCACTGCATTTATTCTGATATGTTCTTACTGAGCTTTAGGCTCATAGGTGAACTCCCTGTTGTAGGTACGGATCCTGTGGATGAGGACTTGGTGCCTCAGGCCGAGGTGTAGGTTGCTGTTGGCGGATCGAGCTCTCAGGGTTGGTTGCTGCAGTCAGGCAAAATTCTGTATGGAAGTTTATGTCTTTAAAGTAAAGTTCATATTTGTAAACTTTTCTGGATGTTTGAGGTTCTGTTTTAAAACCCTGTTGTAGTCTTGTGTTTTATTTTGAAAGTTTTGTGGGAAATTTTGAAATGTATAAGTCCTGTTGTTGGTGTATTTTTAAACCTCTGTATTTGACAGATTGTATCCATATATTTTAAATGTTTTGAAAACATTCCGGAACTGCTTGAGTTCTCCATTTTTAGGTCATGCATGGATAGTCTCAAATTTTAGAGCTATCCATGCAGTTTGTCTGCTCGAACTCCCGTCATTTGTAGAGTATGATTTCAAAACTTTGTCTCGGAATCGGGTTTGAGGGTCTGAAGCCCTTATGCCTCCTGTTTTGATGTTCCCTGCCTGTAAGTCTTTATGTTAAAATTTGCTAAGTTTGTCACAAATTTCATCTTCCGGTCACTATTCACAATTTTTGTCTTCCGGTTGACGTCATCTTCTCTTCCGATGACGTCGGCATAAGTCTTCCGCCCAGTTATAAATTTTGTCTTCCGGTTGACGTCATCTTCTCTTCCGATGACGTCAGCATAAGTCTTCCGCCCAGTTTATAACTTTGTCTTCCGGTTGACGTCATCTTCTCTTCCGATGACGTCAGCATAAGTCTTCCGCCCAGTTTATAACTTTGTCTTCCGGTTGACGTCATCTTCTCTTCCGATGACGTCGGCATAAGTCTTCCGCCCAGTTATAAATTTTGTCTTCCGGTTGACGTCATCTTCTCTTCCGATGACGTCAGCATAAGTCTTCCGCCCAGTTTATAACTTTGTCTTCCGGTTGACGTCATCTTCTCTTCCGATGACGTCGGCATAAGTCTTCCGCCCAGTTATAAATTTTGTCTTCCGGTTGACGTCATCTTCTCTTCCGATGACGTCAGCGTAAGTCTTCCGCCCAGTTTATAACTTTGTCTTCCGATGACATCAGAACGTCTTCCGGCTGACGTCATCATCTTCTGCCGGTTATGTTTGCTGCCTTTATCTTCCGATGACGTCATCCACTGATTTCTCCTCCGGTTCCGTTTAAAACTACATATTCCGCCAGTTTTATGCTATTTCTGTTCGGTTATCCATTTATGAGACCTGTTTGTTTTCCATTCCAGAGAACTCTGTCTTCCCCTGTAAATGTTTTCGATTACCCACTGCAGTTCTCCCTCTCTGTTCACTGTTTTGACTGTTCTAGTTGTTCAAAAAAAAATAGTCACTGTTATTTCCTGTAAATGTCCCGGAGTGACGGCTCCGATCCCGGAACCCGATTCGGATCCGGTTTCGGGCTGTCACAATTTCAAACGTTAGAATCTAAGATGTATGTACTTATTAAAATATCATATTGGATTATACATCGACAATTCCGTAGGAACTGATCTTCAGGTAAAATTTGTATGAAATAACTTATAAAGTTTTTTTTTTGTATATTTAAAATTAAAATTTTTAAATTTTAGTGAATATGTTTAACAACCACACTTTTATATCTACTATTAGAAATTGGAATTATATAATATTTATATTTTAATACTACATTTTAATGTAAGACAAACATATCACCTATGTGTCATTTATTCATTGAAAAAGTAATTACAATATACTATGAATAATAAAGATAATGTGTTAATGAATAAAAAATACGTAAATAATATGTTATAATGTAAAGGTAAACAATATTACATTAGGAATGAAAACCTCTCTCTCTCTCTCTCTCTCTCTCTCTCTCTCTCTCTCTCTCTCAATGGATCTTCCTCGTAACTTCCTCACCAAACGGATGCAATATTTTATTATACAGCAAATATGAAAGCTCCCCAGCTTATTGTTTAAAATAAATCTAGAAACTATTCAACTAAAACACCTTTCTATAATTTAAAATTAGGTTTATATTAATGTTTCAATAATTTAAATAATATGGCCTAATTGACTTTTTACAACAAGCTTTGATTTAAAAAAGAATTTTTATTTGAACTTCATTTTTAATTAGCTCATTAAATGTCTGTCAATTTACATATCAACTTGTATCAACTAAAAATATTATTTTATGTCTAACTAGTTTTAGCAATACATGATGAAGATTTCCATCAAGAAAGTTATTTGGATTTATATATTTTAATGATATATACCAACCAACTTGATCTTATATTCTCTTTAATGTTTTAAAATTAAGCACCCAATTATTATCAAAGTCTTAGTTTTTTTAGCAACAAACAGACAACATGTAATAAGAAAGAATATTTATATTAATTTTTTTTATAAAAAAATATAATATTTCAAAGTGAATTATAGATCAACTTGAGATCATTAAATGCCCATTTGTCTCATATTGTATTTATCAAGTAAAAATCCGTACATGCATCCCTGATTATAAATTTAAATATTAATAATTAACTAAATTAATAAAAGTAGTATGCCAGTGCAGATCAAATACGACGTCTAATGCTTTGATCATCTTGTAATTTTGCTTCATAAGCACACTACAAAAGAATTTTGTATGATCGTGTATCTTAATTTTTTTATTATTTTAGAAAGAAGACTTGTCGTATAATTATTTTATATAATCTTTCTTATTTTTAGTTTTACCTATTATAAATTTAAAATCTTAGTAATTTTTTTCAATCCACTCTAATCTCTCAACAGGATTAATTATACCATGTATTCATTATTTAGATTTTAAAATTTAAGAAATAATAAACTTCTAAATTTGTCATTTTATATCTTTTTAGTGATTAGTGATAACTCTATTTTATGGATTTATTTGGATATAATTTTTGCATGAATTTTGATATTTATTCAATATTTGTTTTAGTTATTTTTATAGAACCCTTTTGCAGGATTTTGAGTTGGGTGATATATATTGTAAATTTAGTTAATTTTCAGTATTTTTCTTGAAGATTCGGGGTAGATTCGAATGACTTATTTTATTTTTGCAGAAAAATAAAATCCCAAGGAGCATAAAAGATTCGGAAAGGAGAGATTAAAGAAAGTTAATAAAAAAATTTGAAGAAATATTTACTCAGATGCTTGCCAGGCAAAAAAAAAAAAAAAAAACTCAAATTAGGAAAGTTAACGAATATTATAGAAGATTATCGAATTCAAATTTTGTAAGTTAAGAAGTCAATGACGATCCTTATAAATACATCGACTTAGATTCAGTTTCCAAGAGTCTTTACATTTCGGGTTTTAGTTTAGATTTTCAGATTTTCTTTCCATAGTTTTAAGCGTGTTCTTTGTTACCAAAGAAGAGAGAAGCGAGTGCTGGAACAAGGATTCTTCAGCGATTGAGAACCAAGGAGGATTTTTTAATATTTTTATTTTTATTTTTTTCTACTCTATACCATATTTAATTTTTGTTTTTGTTTTTTTAATTTTTCACCATGAATTAATTTTCTTAAATTTAATAGAATAAAATACCAAATTTTATATTTGAAGTTTAACTGTTGTTAATTTTGCAGGTGTTATATCAATTAGTTCTTCAAACATTGTGATTCATTACTATTATGATCATTCGAATCAAAAAATGTTTTTCACACGTGTAGAACAGTAACTTGAATTAAGAACTCCAATTAAATAATGTGGTTATAACTTTTGTAGAATTCATCTTTATCTTTTGTTATATCTTGGCGTAGACAAATGAAAATAAATAATAAAAACTTTGAGTTAGCTAGTTGATATTGTTATAGTATTGTTGTAACACGTAAATGAGAAATTATAAAAGGCAGAAAATTGATTTTACCTTCCACTATTTATCTCACATGTTTTCTTTTATTCTGTAGTTATTAATCTCATCAATCATAGAAATCAACTCTTTTGATCACTCTTAAAGTAGAAGTTTAATTGATTTAATAAGAAACTTTAATAACTAGTTCTCTATGGGTTCAATACTCAATCTTAATCACTTTTTTACTTGTTATAATGGTGTACACTTGTGGTTCACACATGTATTGCACAACAAGTTTTTAGTGCCGATGAATAATTTTTATAATTGTTTTTTAAAAAATCAATTGGAATTTCCATTGATTTTTGTCACTAAAAATCTAGGTCGTTTCAAAATATCTTGTGCTAGGAAACAATTACTTTGGAAAATCTTTCTGTGACTTGGGGGCTAGAATCAATTTAGTACCTATGTTAGTTTTTAAACAATAGGTATTGTGAAGCAAGGCCAACTGTGATGGTCTTAGTGCAGAGTAACTATAATAATTACAATTAAAATAATTAAATTTGATTAAGAATGATGTAAAACACTTTAAATGTCAAAAATTAAATTTGTTTCATTATAACATGTGAGTGTATAAATTCTGCAATAACTACTGTGGTTATCAGATTACTCTGAAAATTTACATTATTAAAATAGACACGTAACTGAGGATAATATCTTTACATTGAAAAAAGTTAGATCTATGCAGCAAAAACTATGCAAGTTTGAATTTAGTTGAGCTGAATTTTATTTAAAATGATATTGTTTTAATAAATGACTTTAAATTAAACTTTAAAGTGAGAATGTAGAGAAAGTAGTAAAAGGATAATTGTTTCCTAAATTTTGAAGCATGTGGTCATGCGATATAATAAATCCTGTTATTTTTGAAAATATCCATGGATGAAAGGTCGAATTAGTAAAATTCGAAAAAAAAATGATAAAAAGGTAATTTTATGCATGGAGAACTCTAGAAAAATGTTAAAGTTGATAATGATCAGTTATTTTCGTGTTGATCTAGAAAGAGAAAGAAAGAAGAGATAAGAGAGGGACTGTAAAAACTAAAGGAAATGAGTTGAAATTTACTTTCAATTTGTCAAGAAGAGTTGTTTTTATCATCAAAAGGATCAATTAGAGCTAAAACTCAAAGGGTAAAAGTGAAGAAAGAAGGAGATTAAACATGTAAGAATCTCTAATTTAAGAATTTTCTCAACCACGTTGAATATTGCACGGTTTAAGGGGAATTAGTGTATGAAAAATCCAGGTAATTTCCATGGTTAATTTTAATGTTAAGGACTCAATAAATAAGGGATGAAGTTTTTGGATTAGGTTGAAAAATTGTTGAATGAGAAAGTATGTTAATGAATATTGTTCTTGGATAGTTATGAGGTAAAGAAGCTTGTTGCGAAAAATCGTATACGCAAGTGCACGTGTCGCAAAAGTAATAAAGTGTGTATAAGTACGAGTGTCGATCCCACGAGGAATAAATATGTTAAATATTGAATATCTAATTTTCAGTTTAATTTGAAAAAAAATAATATGTTGATAATTTTAGATTTTAAATTAAATTAAAATAATTCAAATAAAAGAAATTAAACAATTTAAATAATAGACTTGAATATAAAAGAGTAAGATTATATGATGAGAAAATCCAGGGTTCCGATTTCACTTAGCTAATCCTATTTATTAGCCCTAATTCAAGTAATTAAATCCTATTTCTATGTGTTGATGGCAATTTCACGAAAATATTTATCAATCTCTCTCGAGCAAAGACAAACTTATTCAACTAACGAATTATCACCTCTCGGTCTCTAATCCTGAGAATTAATTGAATACATTAAGATCAAGAAATTATATTACCACTCAAACGCCCTAACTATGTAACACCCGGCATTTTTGCCATGTAATTGTTTTCCCGAAACCATTTGTGCGGGATTAACATTTATATTTATACAACGTATGTTTTGGTTGAGTTGTTGGAAATGTTTAGTGAAACTAAACTAATGTGTAACCAAAACAAATTAATTAGGTTAAAAGCTACTAGAAGGGTAAATGTGGAAGTAATTAAGGTAGGTGGAAGCAAACCAATGGATGAGTGCCAAGTGGCAACTTGTTGAAGAAGATATGTCTTCTCTTCCCTCCTACGTGAAAGTTTCCACTTCTCCATCTTCTCTCCCTCTGTTTTCTCTCGGCCAGGCGACAAAAGTTCACCCAAACACCTTTGATCTCCTAGGGTTTTCCTTGTTTTCTGCCTAAGGTAAACATCTCCCAATGCTAACTCATTTGGACAAGCAAAAAGTATGCGTTTTGCTGAAGTTTTAGGTTAGGATATTTAGGAGAAAACTCTCGAGTTTTGTATGGAAACACATTGTTGTTTTCTACCAGTCTGAGTGGAGTTTTCTGCATAAATTTCCAAGTTATTTGTTAGCATTGCAGCTTGTTTTATACCTCTTCATGCATGCTACAGATCCAAGCATTCCAGGGACATTCGAGCATCTGACACCGCAGCAACCAGGTAAGTTCATACGTTTATGTTGGCCCTTATGGCCCTACAACTTGGAGGTACTAGGTATGGTTTGGGTAGATAGGTTCTAGGTTATGTTTTAAGTTAAACATGTCTCTGTTATATTCTGTTTCCCTGTTGTATCCATTCTGCCATCTGTGAATGTTGAGTATCGCACTTATCCATGCATACACGTTTTCCAGTAAAATCATGCAAATGTTTTCAGCACTGGTTTTGAAGTAAGTAAAGATAAAATCCTGTAATGTAATGAACGGTTAAGGGTGGACGAGGACTGGCATCCTGTTCTTGTCCTTCCCTGGGACTCATGTAAAATTTATCCCCGCCAAGGATACCCTGTACCTTGTCCTTCCCTGGGACACCGGCAAAATTACTAACAAGTGTCATGTCCAGTATGTTATGTATGTTATGCGCCAGTTCCTCTATAAGCCTCACTTATACCACCATGTGCAGTGAAACGTAATGTAATGTTCTGTCACCGTTTTTCTGAAAACTGCATGCATAGCATTTTGCATCACTGCATGTTGATTGTGTTCTTACTGAGCTTTAGGCTCATAGGTGAACTCCCTGTTGTAGGTACGGATATTCCAGATGAGGACCCGGTGCCTCAAAATGACGAGCTGATGTAGTTGGTGGATCGAGCTCACGGGGTCTGGCTGTTGCAGTCAGACAAGATGTATTCCTGTGAGCGTGTATATTTGAAAGTTAAGTCGAGTCCTGTATAGATTTTGTGTTTTGTTTTAAAACTCCTGTTTTGGTAAAAATTTAAATGTATGTCAAGTTCCTGTAAAACTTTTGGAATCTGTTATTGATGTATTTAAAACCTCTGTATTTGACAGATTGTATCCATATATTTTAAATGTTTTGAAAACGTTCTGGAACTGCTTGAGTTCTCCCTTTCAGGTCATGCATGGATAGTCTCGAATTTTAGAGCTATCCATGCAGTTTGTTTTCCTCGAAATTTGTCATCTGTGGTGAAAGTTTGAAACTTGTATGCCTTCTGTTTTTCATGCTTCCTGCCAGCAGGTATCTTCGTTAAAAGATGTCATGGTGCAGGATGTCTTCTTGAAATTTTGTCCATTGTAAAGTATATTTTTATAACTTCTTTTGAATCGGGTTTGAAGGTTTTGAAATCCTTTATGCTTCCTGTTTAAGGTTGCCTTCTATATGTCTTTCTGTCAAAAGTTGTAATTCTGTCTTTAAAACTATGTCTTCCGATTGCGTCTTCCGGTTACTGTTCACATTTTTCTTCTACCGGTGACGTTATTTGTCTTCCGCCCGGTTTATAACGTTGTCTTCCGGTTGACGTCATCTTCTCTTCCGATGACGTTGGCATAAGTCTTCCGCCCAGTTTATAACTTTGCCTTCCGGTTGACGTCATCTTCTCTTCCGATGACGTTGGCATAAGTCTTCCGCCCAGTTTATAACTTTGTCTTCCGATGACGTCAGAACGTCTTCCGGCTGACGTCATCATCTTCTGCCGGTTATGTTTGCTGCCTTTATCTTCCGATGACGCTATCCACTGATTTCTCCTCCGGTTCAGTTTGAAACTACATCTTCCGCCACTGTTTCCTGTTTCCATTTCCGCCAGTCTTATGCCTATTTCTGTTCGGTTATCTATTATTGAGATTTGTTTGCTTTCCATTCCAGAGAACTCTCTCTCCCCCTGCAAATGTTTTCGATTACTCCCTGCAGTTCTTCCTCTCTGTTCACTGCTTTGATTGTTCTATTAGTTAAAAAAAAAATAATAGTCACCGTTTCCTGTAAATGTCCCGGAGTGACGGCTCCGATCCCGGAACCCGATTCGGATCCGGTTTCGGGCTGTCACAAACTATCTCTAGCCTAGGATCCTTTTTAAGGCAAGTTATTCAGTGCACGGTTAAATTCTCCGCTCTCGCATCCCGAACTAACCCTAAAGTTCTTAGTTTTGGTGATCAAGCAAACCTAAGTATTACGTTCAGAATAAATTACTCAACACAGAACAGGAACAGAAAATTAAATACTTGAATCAAGAAAAATAAATAATCATAGTAAAGTTACGTCGAAACCCTAGAACAGGAAGTTTAGTTCATACTAGAAAAATAAACAACAATAATACTAAATAGTTGCATAATTAAACAGTGAAAGGAAAAAGAAAAGAAAATTGAAAATATCCTGATCGCCGACGAAAATCGCCTCTGAATTGCTCTCAGTCGCTGCCTAATTGTTCTCTGCCGACTCCAGGATCCCTCCTCAATTTAGGTTTGCTCTAGGTTTTTAATGTGGTTTTTCAGCCGATCAATGGGTGAGATTAATTCTGACTTAAGATAAACGGCTCGGATTAAAACACGTCCTCTTTCCATATTAAGAATTTTGATCAGCGATCGATCTCTGCCAGAATCTAGAGATCGATCGCGGCATCTCTTTATTTGCAAACATGTCTTGTGTATCGATCTTCAAATATGTGGCGATCGATTTCTGGAATTTCATAGAGATCGATCGCTGCTTCTTTCTGTGTATAGTAATCAGTTGCTGAATCGCTTCTTCTTCGGTCTTGTTATGCATGGCGATCGATTTCTGGATAACATAGAGATCGATCGCCTCTTCTTTAACTTTAAATTTTAATTCTTTTTTTTCACCTCTTTTACCGCCGCCTGTTTTAAATATAATATCTGCACACTTGCACAAAATATATCAAATTCATTTAAAACACTTGAGAAAAACTTATCAACTCAAGTATAAAAAGGTATAAATAAGTATGTAAAATACACACTTATCACACCCCCAAACTTGAATGAAAGCTTGTCCTCAAGCGAACAACAATAAGCATAGAATTCTAACAAAGTTTATCCAGAATTTTCTAAAATTTTAAGTTTGCAAAATATTTAAAATTTCCATGGTAAAATTATCTAAATCACAGTTCGCAGTATTTCGTCTCAGTTTGATATTTGCATGCAAATAAACCATCTAAATAAACACTTTCAATAATACAACTCATGATATCGCATTGAGAGAAATTTAATCAGAAATACTTGTGTGTGTACATGCTCAAATTCATTCTCGTTTAACTGATAGATCTATAATTGTGTCTCATGAGAAGGGAAATCAAAAATACCTCTCAGGGTCACTCCATCCACTCTTATTGTTCATCAGTCTTGCCCATTATTCACTAATAATAAATATGAATAAACAGAATAAAAGTCGATAGGTCTTTAATTAAGCTTGTAATGTAAGGCTGTGTTTATAAGGTAGGAAATTTTTGGATTCAAGCGAAACTCTAGAGCACAATCCATCCTTATGCCACCCTCACTCCTTACACTCACTTAAACTCTTTTCTAATCAGTTAACTCAATAATCCCTCCAAACTTGTCTCACTCTTTATTTTTCAAAACCAACTCCTTTGTCAATGTCTTTACTAACAAACATAAAATACAAATAATAACAATAACAACAAATTAAATAGCATATAAGAAATTGTTCTACTACTGAACAATTCAACTCTTTTTTTTTTTTCTCTTTTTTTTTTTCACAACTTTAATCACTGAAAAATATAAAAGAAGAATAAATAAAATCTCAAAATACTAACAACTTAGACAATTGACAAAAGAATTAGCTCTGATTCTCACCACTACTTTCTCCAACTCTCCCCATAAAATGTACCCACAACCCTGTGCTCAATAAATATGATAGTCAAAATAATTTCAGGGTAGGCTAAGTTAGGGTTGACAAAATAGTGGTAAATAAAGGTTCAAATAGGAGACTAGGGTTGCCATTTAAATGACACAAATAGGGTATGTCAATAAAAGCTCAAACGATTCAAAAATAGCCTAAGTCATTCTCTTAATTCTGCAAAAATCACAATTTGTATTCATGAATGCAGGGCAAAACCACGAACAATTTAATACTCACTAATCACTCACTAAATTTAAATGGAGCTCACTCCCTTTCAGTGTTTACACTCAAGCACTCCCTTACTGTGTTTAGGCTCTAGATCTCAAGACAACAATTTATATCATTATCAGCTAAATTTAAACAAGAATGAACATTCACACAAACAAGTCTAACTTCCTACACTCCAATCAATGCTACTATTATAAATCATACTATCTCAGAATCTATTCAGAAGTTGAAACATGTATTGATCAAAGGTGCAATCATCGACACTTTGAACCAATGAAATAAATAATCATACCATAGAATTTCAAAATATTAAGCAGACTTACACCCCCCCAAACTTGAAATAAACATTGTCCCCAATGTAAACAAGGCATACACGAAAAATAAGAAAGGGGATAGTGTACCTCGTGTGGGGCCCGGTAGCAGTGTGGTGGTGCTTCGGTTGAAGGAGCAATCGATCAAGAACCTTTTTGTGTTTTTTTTTTTTTTTTTTTTTTTTTTAATGTTAAAAATAATAATAATAATGAAATAAAATAAAAATAAACTAAACTAATGCAAACAAAAATTGAAATAACAAACTAAAAAGGATACTTAGGTGGGTTGCCTCCCACCAAGCGCTTGTTTTATCGTCATCAGCTTGACGTTGTAAGCCTCTTGCTAATCTGGTGCACGGAGAATAATAGTTGTATCATTATGAAAAACCCCGTTAAGATACGGCTTCGCTCTTTTTCCGTTTACTAATTTATCAATTTCAGGAAGCTCTTTGTCTGGCATATTATCGACAATTGGCTCATTGCTAGCTGTTGGGTAATTTATGGATTTATATACTTTGAATGTCACCTCGTCATCATATACTTGCAATTTGAGCTCTCCTTTTCTTAGATCAATAACAGCTCCCCCTGTTGCTAAAAATGGTCGACCTAATATTATCGGGATGCCTCGGTCTTCGTCCATATCGAGAATCAAGAAATCAGCGGGAAAAATAAACTTGTCGATTTTGACAAGGACATCTTCAATCACCCCATACAGATGTTTTATAGAGCGATCGGCCATCTGTAGGATTACCCTGGTGGGCTTTGCTTCACCAATACCCAGCTTACGAAATATAGATAGCGGCATCAAATTTATACTAGCACCCAAATCACATAATGCCCGCTCAAAAATGGACTCCCCAATTGCACATGGTATGGTGAAACTTCCCGGATCTTTCAATTTTTGTGGAAGCTTCCGTTGAACAATGGCACTACATTCCTCAGTCAAAGCGATCGTGCCATATTTGTCAATTTTCCGTTTATGAGACAAGATGTCTTTCAGAAACTTTGCATATTTAGGCATTTGCTCGAGTGCCTCTGCGAATGGAATATTGATGTGGAGCTTTTTGAAGATATCAAGAAACTTAGAAAACTGATTATCAAGCTTCACATTTTTCAGTCTTTGTGGAAAAGGTACTTTTGAGAGGATCTCCTTTGGAATCTGAGGTGGAGCTTCCAGTAGCCCTTGATCCTTTGGTGTGGACTCGGATGATGACGAATGCACTCCGTCATGTGCGACCACTTTCTTATTTTCCTTAGTACAATTTTCAATCACTTTTCCACTCCTAAGTGTAATGGCATTGCATTGTTCTCTGGGGTTGATTTCAGTAGAACTGGGCAATGTACCTTGTGGGCGTCCATTTAGTGCAGCTGCCATCTGGCCCATTTGTGTCTCTAAGCTTCGAATTTGGGCTGACTGATTCTGTAAGGTGGTTCGTGTCTCAGCCATAAATTTATTTGTGTGTTCCCCCATTTCAGCAATTAAATTATTGGTGCGCTCTCCCATCTTTGCAATTAAATCCTCCAGATTTGATTTTCTTTCTGGAAACGGAGGTCCCGGTTGATTAGCTTGTGGCATCTGTATGGCGTTGTTCGGGTCCTTCCATGAGAAGTTCGGATGATTGTTGTGCCCCCCAATATAGTAGTTACCGGAATTCTGAAGTGTCGGTCTATTATAATTTCCCACATATTGAGCTTGTTCAGATGAACTTCTCGCCATTTGGTTCCCTTGCTGACAGTTTTCACTCGCATGTGGTCCTTGGCACCATTGACATTGCATGATAGGGGAATGAATTGCATTAACTGGAGTTTGGTTTCCTTGAATATGTCGAGTGAGAGATGCGATTTGCGTAGTTAATGCTTTAATTGCTTCCATTTCTGGGGTATTTGACTGCCTTCTCAAGATCTGGCGCTCAACTGGGCACTGATCATTATTGAGTGATAACTCCTCTAATAGGTTAAATGCCTCTATTTCTGTCTTCTGTAAGAATGATCCACCAGCTGCGGAGTTAACGAGATTCCGTGTAGACACTGATAATCCAATGAAAAATGTCTGTATTTGCATCCATTGAGGTAGACCATGTTGGGGGCATCTTCGTAAAAGCTCTTTGAATCGGCCCCATGCCTCATAAATTGTCTCACCATCAAATTGAGTAAAATTTGTGATCTCATTGCGGAGTTTTGCCATCTTTTCAAAGGGAAAGAATTTTGATAGAAATTTCTGTGCTAAATCATTCCATGTTGTAATTGAATCTGGAGGTAAGGAGTGTAACCAATTCTTTGCACGATCTCTCAGTGTGAAGGGGAATAACCTGAGCTTGATAGCATCCTCGGAGACATTATGGTATTTAAAAGTATCATAGACCTCGACGAAGCTAGCAATATGATCCTTGGGGTCTTCGTTAGGCAAAACACAAAACTGATACTGTTGGATCATTTGTATTGTACCCGGCTTTATTTCAAAATTATTGCATGTGATAGCCGGTTTCCGAATTGCTGATTGAATCCCGTCCATGGATGGCATAACATAATCGAGCAAAGTTCGTCGTCCGACCTCTGCCACTTCAACCCTCTGTTGTAGATTTGCGTTTTGATCATCTGCCATAATTGCTTGTTTTGTTTCCCTTCGATTTCGGCGACAGGTTCGTTCAATTTCAAGGTCGATAGGGATTAGGTTGGCAGTACCTAATTTTCGCATACACCTGTAATGTGCAAATAATGTAATGTAAGCCTAGCAGCAAAAGAAAATTCAAATATAAACTAAAATAAAATAATTCAATAATAACAAAATTAATTCCCCGGCAACGGCGCAAAAAACTTGTTGCGAAAAATCGTATACGCAAGTGCACGTGTCGCAAAAGTAATAAAGTGTGTATAAGTACGAGTGTCGATCCCACGAGGAATAAATATGTTAAATATTGAATATCTAATTTTCAATTTAATTTGAAAAAGAAATAATATGTTGATAATTTTAGATTTTAAATTAAATTAAAATAATTCAAATAAAAGAAATTAAACAATTTAAATAATAGACTTGAATATAAAAGAGTAAGATTATATGATGAGAAAATCCAGGGTTCCGATTTCACTTAGCTAATCCTATTTATTAGCCCTAATTCAAGTAATTAAATCCTATTTCTATGTGTTGATGGCAATTTCACGAAAATATTTATCAATCTCTCTCGAGCAAAGACAAACTTATTCAACTAACGAATTATCACCTCTCGGTCTCTAATCCTGAGAATTAATTGAATACATTAAGATCAAGAAATTATATTACCACTCAAACGCCCTAACTATCTCTAGCCTAGGATCCTTTTTAAGGCAAGTTATTCAGTGCACGGTTAAATTCTCCGCTCTCGCATCCCGAACTAACCCTAAAGTTCTTAGTTTTGGTGATCAAGCAAACCTAAGTATTACGTTCAGAATAAATTACTCAACACAGAACAGGAACAGAAAATTAAATACTTGAATCAAGAAAAATAAATAATCATAGTAAAGTTACGTCGAAACCCTAGAACAGGAAGTTTAGTTCATACTAGAAAAATAAACAACAATAATACTAAATAGTTGCATAATTAAACAGTGAAAGGAAAAAGAAAAGAAAATTGAAAATATCCTGATCGCCGACGAAAATCGCCTCTGAATTGCTCTCAGTCGCCGCCTAATTGTTCTCTGCCGACTCCAGGATCCCTCCTCAATTTAGGTCTGCTCTAGGTTTTTAATGTGGTTTTTCAGCCGATCAATGGGTGAGATTAATTCTGACTTAAGATAAACGGCTCGGATTAAAACACGTCCTCTTTCCATATTAAGAATTTTGATCAGCGATCGATCTCTGCCAGAATCTAGAGATCGATCGCGGCATCTCTTTATTTGCAAACATGTCTTGTGTATCGATCTTCAAATATGTGGCGATCGATCTCTGGAATTTCATAGAGATCGATCGCTGCTTCTTTCTGTGTATAGTAATCAGTTGCTGAATCGCTTCTTCTTCGGTCTTGTTATGCATGGCGATCGATTTCTGGATAACATAGAGATCGATCGCCTCTTCTTTAACTTTAAATTTTAATTCTTTTTTTTCACCTCTTTTACCGCCGCCTGTTTTAAATATAATATCTGAACACTTGCACAAAATATATCAAATTCATTTAAAACACTTGAGAAAAACTTATCAACTCAAGTATAAAAAGGTATAAATAAGTATGTAAAATACACACTTATCAAAGCTACATGAATTCAACAGAGAACAATGTTTATTGGATTATGCACATCTATTGTTGATATTATAATTGATATTGGTTTGTGTGGCTTAAAGTTTGGTAAGGTTCAAAGCATGAAAATGATAAGTTTTGATGGTTAAAGATTAAATGTATAGAACTCTATTAAGTGGAATTATCAAATGTCTTAGATAAAAAAGAATGAACTCTGGAATTAGATAAATTATATCTAATACGTTTTGAAGTTATATTATTTGGGAAAGGAAGTTTTGACAGTGATTGAAGGTATGAAAAGGTGGTTACTTTGGAAAGAGTTGAGCATTAATTTTTTAATGTTTAAATATGTATATATCCTTATTATATATAATGTTTCAAAATGTGTATTTAAAAAATTATATAAAACAATTTTTATTTTAGATTGAGATGAGGTTTTTAGTTTGAAAAAATTAGAATTAAAGGAAAAAGGACTCGGGAGTGGGTGTCTGTTGTCCACGGCAGGTACCCAAAGCAATTAGAAATAAAGCTAATCTCCTGGGGACTGGGGTTTCAAGATTTTAGGCGGATGCCTTGGGATGTAAGAGTGAGAACAAAGCTAGTAGGATCGAGCTTCTAAGTTTTGAGGCGAACACCTGGGGAAGTGAAAATGAGAAATAAGCTCTTGATACCTGGCCTTTAGGGGTTTGATAAGGTTTAATTTTATCATTGATTCTTTTTTGTCTCGTGAATTTGTCTTCTTGAAAAGTACAAAAAAACTGATGCAAACCTCGGATCGAAAGGACCCAGGACCCAACAACAACGCAGAATAATTCAAATGAACGCATTTTCGATTCAAGAACAAAATAAAGAACTAAGACCCCAATCGAAGAATTCGATGGAACCCTAGTTATCAAAACAGGAGCTTGACCCGAGCCATACCTGTTGGCTGAACCAAATCTCCGGGTTCAAAAATAAATCTTACCATTGAATGAAATTTCTTAGCAAATTCATCTTTTTTACTTTCATGCACAAGAACAAACTTATTAGTAAACGGAGTTAATAAATTTAACGGATTTAATAGATTAAAATCATCAATAATATCAAACAGTGAATAATATCGAATAGAAATAAAATCCCTTAAAACGCTAAAATCAGATTTGAAACTCGCAAAATATGTATCTACAATTTTGTCAGAAACCAAGTTATGTGCAAAGTAATTGATACGAATCAAGATAGGTCCAAGCCCAATGTCAAGGACAATAATCCATCTAACAAAGGAGGCCCTAATATAAATCAGGGTGCGACCAAGATCAAGTCCAAAGACAAATATCAATCTCAAAATATTGTAGTTCTTCATGGAGAAACATGTTTTACGAAGATCAACATTTTCAATTCAGCATCCCCTTACATTATGACATTCTTCAAGGTAAGGCATAAATGGAGGATCAAGCACACGTTCAAAGATTACTGGATTACTTCTCAAAGGTTTCTATAGTGGGCTGGATCGCGTAATTATAGAAAGTTTCTTAATTATAATTTTAGAAAGTTTTCCTAATTAGAGTTTTAGAAAGTTTCTTAATTATAGTTTTAGAAAGCTTTCCTAATCTTAGATTTAGAAAGTTTTCCTAAGTATTGTTTTAGTAATATTTCCTAATTACTTTTAGGATATTTTGTAGCCTATTTAAAGGCATAGGCACTTCAACATTATAAAGCATAATATACATGATTTTGAGTTACTCTTTGTGAGAATTTTCTCTTTTGTTCTTTGTGAAGAACTAGATCTTCTTCAAGTTAAAACTTGAAAGATCAACTTGATAGCTTTGGTTCTAACCACAAGTTCGGTTACGGGTCAAGCTCCTTGTTTGATAACTTTGGTTCCGTCAGCAAGGTTCGATTGGGATCAAATTCCTTATACTTGATTTCACAGGCGTTCCTGAGTTTCTAATTCCGCGTTGTTGAAGGGTCTCGGGTTTCATATACCCGTGGTTCTCATCATTTGGTATCAAAGCATTTTCTCATCATTTGTGTAGTTTTTCTTGCGACTTCAAGTGCTTCAAACTCTCATGATCGGAATGAATAATAAATTCTTTTGGCCACAAATAATGTTGCCATGTTTGAAGTGCGCGAACTAAGGCATACAATTCCTTATCATATGTGGGGTAGTTCAAAGCTGCTCCATTAAGCTTCTCGCTAAAGTAAGCAATAGGCTTGGAATCCTGCATTAAAACACCACCAATACCTTTTCCCGACGCATCACATTCAATCTCAAAAGCTTTATCAAAATTAGATAAAACAAGTAATTGTGCATTAGTAAGTTTACCTTTTAGGAGATTAAAAGCTTGTTCATGTATTTCAGTCTACTAAAATTCAACATTCTTCTTTACAAGATCATTTAAGGAAGCCGCAATGGTGCTAAAATCTTTAACAAACCTCCTGTAAAAGCTTGCTATCCATGAAAACTTCTTACCTCGTTGGCATTCTTTGGTCTTGGCCATTCCTTAATTGCCTTAACTTTTTCTTCATCCACCGATACTTCACTTGAACTAACTACAAAACCAAGAAACACTACCGAATCCATGCAAAATGTGCACTTCTTTAAGTTAGCGTATAGTTGATTTTCTCGTAAAGCATTAAAAACTAAATTCAAGTGTTTAACATGTGCATCTTGAGTTTTACTATAAACCAAGATATCATCAGAGTACACAACAACAAACTTTCCAATAAAAGATCTCAACACATGATTCATCAATCTCATAAAAGTACTTGGTGCATTAGACAAACCAAATGGCATTACTAACCACTCATAAAGACCATATTTAGTTTTAAAGGCAGTTTGTCATTCATCTCCCTCTTTCATGCGAATTTGATAATATCCATTCTTTAGATCAACTTTTGAAAATAAGCATGCACCATGTAACTCATCAAGCATATCATCCAATCTAGGAATAGGGTGTCGATACTTTACCGTGATCTTGTTGATAGCTCGACAATCAACACACATTTGCCAAGTTCCATCTTTCTTTGGAACTAAGATAACGGGAACTGAGCATGGACTAAGGCTTTCCTTTACAAATCCTTTCTCAACTAGTTCATCCACTTGCTTTTGAATTTCCTTAGTTTCTTTGGGATTAGCTCGATATGCCGGTCGATTAGGAATTGATGCTCCCGACATGAAATCTATTTGATGTTCAATCCCTCTCAACGGAGGTAACCCTTTCGGTAATTCTTCAGGAAACACATCCTCAAATTCCTGCAAAAGAGAAGAAACAACACTCGGAATAGATTGAGTTAGCTCATTAGTCGCAAGATAAACATCTTTGTACAACAATACAAGTATTTCTTGCCTCGCTATCATCACACTTTTAACCTCACTTTTTCTTGCCATTCCACTTATTCTCCCACTCTCCTCTTGTTTTCTCTCACTCTTGTTTTTTCTCTCTTTGCACTCTTTTTTCTCTCTTTCACTCTTCTTTTCACTCACTCAATTCTCTTCTTTTTCATGTTTTTGCTCACTCAATGACTTTTCTGTCTTTTTGAATTCTTTTGCAATCCTATCTTGATCCTCACTAGCCTCCCATGGTTTTAGTGGTTTGAGAATTATCTTCCGACCATTTTGATCAAAGGAGTACTCATTCTTGAAACCATTGTGCTTGACGTTTCTATCAAATTGCCATGGTCTCCCCAAAAGGATATGTGTAGCTTGCATGGGTACTACATCGCACAGAACCTCATCTTTTTACTTACCAATTGCGATTCCAACCTTCACTTGCTTAGTTACTTTCACTTCTCCACAATCACTCAACCATTGTAGCTTGTATGGCTTAGGATGCTTAATGGTTTCCAAGCTCAATTTCTCTACTAATAAAGTGCTAGCAACGTTAGTACAACTCCCACTATCAATTATCAAACTATATTGTAACGCCCCGAACCCGCCCCGGGCCCGGTGCGTCACTTTGCAAACAAATCCCGTGTTTAAACGACGTTTAAAAGTAATTTAGATAAAATATTCGGCTCGGTTTTGTTAAAATTCCCGGCTCGATGTTCGGGTTTTTCGAACCCTCAATTTTTCTTGGAACACGTGTCTAAAATACGTTAAAATACGTTGGAAAAATGTCGGGTCAAAACATGTTAGAAATCGGGAGAATAATCAAAAAAACGAAAAATTGTACCTAAAGGGGTGCTGGGCGCGCGCTGGGCGCCAGGCGCGCCCAAGCTGCGCGCGCTATGCGCGCGGCACTCGCCGCACGCGCGAGCGCGTGCGCGCGCTGGGGCACGCCAGCGCGCCCCAGCTCCCTTTTCCCGCGCGCTTCACGCGTGCCGTGGCGATTACTCGCCTCCGGGTGGCGAATAATCGCCACCCTCTCTGCCATCTTCGCCCAAAAACACCCCCGAGGCGATTGGTGGCGTTTGGGTGGCGAATAATCGCCACCCCCCTCGGGTTTTCGGCCCCAAAATGACCAAAAATACCCTTTTTCCGACTCTCTCGACTTTCCTTCACATTTCTAGACTTTTCTCCACTCCCGACGCCTCCAAAAATTCTGAAAATTTAAACATACCTTCCCGACACCTAAATCTTCGAGTCCCGTAAAAATCTCGAAAAACCGACTTAAAATGAATAAATACAAAAATCACAAACATAACCCGACGTTAGTTACTTTAAAATCAAAACGGGCAATATAACGCCTAAAACTTTAAATACCCAAAACCTGAAATAAATCCCGGAAAACACACAGCTTCCATCACGAACAACTATACTTTATACTCACTATCCATCTCCAAATCAACTCGTAAACCCGGTAACATACATACGAAAATATTTACGAACCCAACCCAATTTACCACAACTTAATAAAGTTTCCTAATTTCCACAAAACAACATTTCCACACACCAACAATCCATACCAAAATACTTACAAATTAAACTATCCATGTCAAACATTCACCTCCCACTACCCGAGACATCCAGTGGTCAAAACGCCCCGACAATAGCCTGCACCGGCGGACTCCGTACTCCTCCGACTGCAGCCTAATCCTCGGTAGTCTCGTCTACCTCACCTGTATACAAATCGTCACCTACACCACAGAACACACAAAAGGTAAGCCTAACGCTTAGCAAGTAGGGAAATAATGCACAACACACACTAACTGTTTGACTCAACCCTAACATGCAGTCTCTACACACTCTGTTGTTTTCTTTTCGTTTCAATTGCATTTTATCTTTCACTTCCAGGTGAATCAAGTAGGCACACGCCCCCACACAGTCCAGGACGGCCACGCCTTGACCCACGGAGCTAGACCAGAGGCACACGTCCCAACACAGTCCAAGACGGCCAACCGAATCTCCTCCAATCGATCGTAGAATCCTCATCGTGCACTTCAAGCACGAGTGCACTTCAAGCACGAACCTCATTGTGCACTTCAAGCACGGGTGCACTTCAAGCACCAACCCCATTGTGCGCTTCAAGCACGAACAGGTTGAGGTCGAGAAATTCATACTCACGACTCATTACGTACATTAGAATCCCCCAATCGATCGTAGAATCCTCATCGTGCACTTCAAGCACGAGTGCACTTCAAGCACAAACCCTATTGTGCACTTCAAGCACGAATAGGTCGAGGAAGTCATACTCACGACCACGTTGCAAATCTTTTCTTATCTTTCATTTCATTCTTACCGCTCAAGGATGCAAAACACGTAATTTCGTAGTTTAGAAAACCATGATGCGTGACACACGATGCATGACACAAAGCAAAACATAACAACAATCAAACAATCCCTACCGTTCTATGGTGTAGGCCCGAAGGCAACAAACACGCACTCCACTACTTACCTGGCTGCTTCAAAAACGTGCTGTCACTTCGTCCAACCAAAGTACACGTCAATTACCTAACCATTAAGGAAAAGTTACTTAGTAACAAACTAAGAAATTCTAAAAATTCAACTAGCTTAAACTAACTCTCACTTTTAACCTAAAACTAACCAACAAACAAACAACCTCACACTTAACACTAAAATCCGATTTTTACCCAAAATTGACCGTCAAACTTCAAAATGTCACAACTCTCTCGTCTTTCAACGGATTTCGACGTGGCACCCCAATTCGGAAAGCTCTACACGTCTACTATCCAATTAAATACTCAAATCATCCAAATAACCAACTTGACTACTCCGAAATCCAGCAACCAGATTCGGCTACACATTATGCAAAAACCCGGTTTTTATCCAACTTACTTCCAATCCTTAATCTAACTTCATAAATCACTTAAACCAACTTATCTAACAACTAAATCATCAAATAGGAAAGAAAACCAACCTTTAAACTCAAAAATTCGGACTCCATGGTTAGAGTTTTCCAAACCCTAACCAAACTCTTCCAAAACACCATTAAACTACTAAAAATCAACACCTAATTGCAACAAACCAAAAACCCATCCATTTTTACCTCAAATCACCTTGAAAATCTTGATGGAGGGAAGCTTGGAAGAGCTCCAATGGCAGCCAATAGAAAATCGTGGAGGCAAGGGGAGAAGATGACAAACCTAACCAAACTTTGTCTTTTTAACCTAATATTTCCTTCCCTTTTTTGTTTTTTTACCACAAAGTTTTTAAAATTAAAATTCAATTCTCACTTTACACTCATCCACTCAACGCCAAAGACATCCCTCAACACTCATTTAATGCATGTAACATAGTTTGAATTTTCCAGCAATAAATTCCTATTGGTTCACATAAGCATTTTGACTTTTCAAAGGATTTTGGTTTGAATTGTCAAACCACATCACTTCTTTCTCTTCCACTTTCACCTCCCCTTCAATACACAACAATAAACTCAACACGTCTAACCTAAGGCTACGCACGTATTAGGAAATTCTCGGGTGTTACATACATACCTTGTTATTCACGTGGCATCTAGTGTGAAATATATTTTCCCTTTGCACTTTATCTCCATCCTCATTGGCTTGAACGTTGAGTATACGTCTAGTGATCAACAATTCTCCTCTCACGGGTTTCTCTATATCCACGTTGCTACAATCTTCTAATGGTGGCATTTCATCGTCACTTGAACTTACACTTGCTATATCACCATTATCCAAAATAATCATAGCTCTTTTATTCGGACAATTATAAGCAATATGGCCAAAACCTTGACATCTAAAACATTTGATCTCTCGAGACTTAATAGGAGTGGAAGTCTCGGTTTTACCTTTTATGGGGGTGGTATTCGATGTCGTGGTTTTCCCTTTGAACTCCTCCTTCGGTCTTGAATTATGCTTATCACTCCTCCAATTAGATTTCCATGAAGAGTTTGGGTTGATCCGATCTTAGAGTTCCTTGATTTCAATTGCCTCTCAACTTTGATGGACTTGTGCAACAATTCTTCTAAATCCACATAATGATGCAAATCCACAATGTCAGCGATTTCTCTATTTAAACCTCCAATGAATCGTGCCATTGTCGTTTCATCATCCTCGTCCACTCTAGCCCTTACCATGGCTACCTCCAACTCTTTGTAATATTCCTCTACACTTTTGATTCCTTGAGTCAAACCCTGTATATGTAATATTCCTCTGCAATTAGGAAACTCTTAATGATGAGAACCACGGGTATATGAAACCCGAGACCCTTCAACAACGCGGAATTAGAAACTCAGGAACGCCTGTGAAATCAAGTATAAGGAACTTGACCCCAATCGAACCTTGCCGACGGAACCAAAGTTATCAAACAAGGAGCTTGACCCGTAACCAAACTTGTGGTTAGAACCAAAGCTATCAAGTTGATCTTTCAAGTTTCGACTTGAAGAAGATCTAGTTCTTCACAAAGAACAAAAGAGAAAATTGTCACAAAGAGTAACTTAAAATCATGTATATTATGCTTTATAATGTTGAAGTGCCTATGCCTTTAAATAGGCTACAAAATATCCTAAAAGTAATTAGGAAATATTACTAAAACAATACTTAGGAAAACTTTCTAAATCTAAGATTAGGAAAGCTTTCTAAAACTATAATTAAGAAACTTTCTAAAACTCTAATTAGGAAAACTTTCTAAAATTATAATTAAGAAACTTTCTATAATTACGCGATCCAGCCCACTATAGAAACCTTTGAGAAGTAATCCAGTAATCTTTGAACGTGTGCTTGATCCTCCATTTATGCCTTACCTTGAAGAATGTCATAATGTTGATCTTCGTAAAACATGTTTCTCCATGAAGAACTACAATATTTTGAGATTGATATTTGTCTTTGGACTTGATCTTGGTCGCACCCTGATTCACATTAGGGCCTCATTTGTTAGATGGATTATTGTCCTTGACATTGGGCTTGGACCTATCTTGGTTCGTATCATTCCCTTTCCCTTCGAAGAGATTCGTCCTCGAATCTCTTGGATCATACACAAAGAAATTCACACTAGAAAAAGGATTAAGATTGTTAGCAAAAATAAAATCTTTGGAACAAGTAACAAGTGCTTGCTCCCTTGCCAACATGACAATATTGTTCTCACTTTCTTCATCAATTTTCTTCACCTTTTGTACCTCAACTTCGTAGTCTTTTGGTTCATGCTTCAACAACACTTTTGCTTCTTGAATCTCGTAGATTTCTGGGACAATTTCCTCCATCGAGTAGTTATCTTTCTCTTGTTGAAATATCATAAAAATTGGATCCTGTTGAAGACAATTGACTTCCTCTTTTATGGGCTCTTTGGTAGGTGGTTCTTCGGTTGGTGGATCTTCAGTTGGTGGCTCTTCAGTCGGTTGCTCTTTGGTTGGTGGCTCGTCGTCTTTTTGTGTAAACTCTTGTTTCTTCAATATTTGTTTCTTTGCCTTTTGTTCCATCAACTCATTGTAGTAGTCGATCAAAAAGTTGTCACTTCGTTTTGTTCTAGTATGTCTCTCTCTTTTGTAATTGTCATCCTCGTAGTCGAATTCCTCATAGTAATACTCAATTGGTGATTTGCTCTTCCGTGCATGGCTATTGGAAGGAGATTTTTTTCTTTCATACCTCATGTCTAACGCCTTAAATTCATCTAGTATAGCCCTCATGTACTTCATAGCAAGTCTTTCATCACTACTCATAATTTCAAGAAAGAAAAAATAAAAAATATTAGTGAACAAAACAAAGTAAACGGAACTCACTCACTCCCTCACGTGTTTACACTCGATTATATGTCTTTCCACTCGTGTTTCCCTCAAATAATGGCTTTTGTATGATAGTCTCACCCTCTTGCCTTTTACCTCTCAATTTTCTCTTTAATCTCTTTATGTAAAAACTTTTCAAGAAAGGAAACTTTTCAAGAAAGGAAACTTTTCAAGAAAGGAAACTTTTCAAGAAAGGAAACTTTTCAAGAAAGGAAACTTTTCAAGAAAGGAAACTTTTCAAGAAAGGAAACTTTTCAAGAAAGGAAACTTTTCAAGAAAGGAAACTTTTCAAGAAAGGAAACTTTTCAAGAAAGGAAACTTTTCAAGAAAGGAAACTTTTCAAGAAAGGAAACTTTTCAAGAAAGGAAACTTTTCAAGAAAGGAAACTTTTCAAGAAAGGAAACTTTTCAAGAAAGGAAACTTTTCAAGAAAGGAAACTTTTCAAGAAAGGAAACTTTTCAAGAAAGGAAACTTTTCAAGAAAGGAAACTTTTCAAGAAAGGAAACTTTTCAAGAAAGGAAACTTTTCAAGAAAGGAAACTTTTCAAGAAGGAAACTTTGACAAATAAAGAGAATCGTTGATTCAATGACTTTTTTTTTTTTGAATTTTTGGATTTTTTTTTTTTGAATTTTTGGATTTTTTTTTTTTGAATTTTTGGATTTTTTTTTTTTGAATTTTTGGATTTTTTTTTTTTTTTTTTTTTTTTTTTTTTTTTTTTTTTTTTTTTTTTTTTTTTTTTTTTTTTTTTCGAATTTCCGAATTTTTTTTTTTTGAATTTTTGGATTTTTTTTTTTTTTTTTTTTTTTTTTTTTTTTTTTTTTGAATTTTCAAAAGGAAACTTTTCAAGAAAGGAAACTTTTCAAGAAAGGAAACTTTTCAAGAAAGGAAACTTTTCAAGAAAGGAAACTTTTCAAGAAAGGAAACTTTTCAAGAAAGGAAACTTTTCAAGAAAGGAAACTTTTCAAGAAAGGAAACGTTTTACGAAAGGAAACTTTTCAAGAAAGGAAACTTTTCAAGAAAGGAAACTTTTCAAGAAAGGAAACTTTTCAAGAAAGGAAACTTTTCAAGAAAGGAAACTTTTCAAGAAAGAAAAAATAAAAAATATTAGTGAACAAAACAAAGTAAACGGAACTCACTCACTCCCTCACGTGTTTACACTCGATTATATGTCTTTCCACTCGTGTTTCCCTCAAATAATGGCTTTTGTATGATAGTCTCACCCTCTTGCCTTTTACCTCTCAATTTTCTCTTTAATCTCTTTATGTAAAAACCTAATCAAGAGAAAAAATTCAACAAGCAAAAACAAGTAAGATTAAACTTTTTAACTCAAAATTCTAATTTCCAAAATCGGTTAGAATCAAACAATTTAGAATAGGATGTAGGATTTCAAGAGAGTAAACTTTTCAAGAAAGGAAACGTTTTACGAAAGGAAACTTTTCAAGAAAGGAAACTTTTCAAGAAAGGAAACGTTTTACGAAAGGAAACTTTTCAGGAACGCAACCTTTTCACAAAGGAAACTTTTCAAGAAAGGAACAGTTTTACGAAAGGAAACTTTTCACGAAAGGAAACTTTTCACAAAAGGAACTTTTCAAGACAAGGAAATTGAGACAATCAAAGCAAAGAATTGAATAATCACACCAAAAAGCAATAATGATTGCATATACTGACGAAGAAGAAATTGATACTAGAGATATTGATACTCGAATATTGAGATTTTTTTTTTTTTGAAAGAAGAAAACTTGACAAATAAAGAGAATCGTTGATTCAATGACTTTTTTTTTTTCGAATTTCCGAATTTTTTTTTTTGAATTTTTGGATTTTTTTTTTTCAAATTTCAATTTTTTTTTTTTTTGAATTTTCAAAGAAAGAAACTCTAGAAGAAGAAGAAGAAGAAAAAAAAAACAATAAAGATAAAAACTTGAATCTAGGAGCCAAAGCTTTGATACCAAATGATGAGAACTACGGGTATATGAAACCCGAGACCCTTCAACAACGCGGAATTAGAAACTCGGGAACGCCTGTGAAATCAAGTATAAGGAACTTGACCACAATCGAACCTTGCCGACGGAACCAAAGTTATCAAACAAGGAGCTTGACCCGTAACTGAACTTGTGGTTAGAACCAAAGCTATCAAGTTGATCTTTCAAGTTTCGACTTGAAGAAGATCTAGTTCTTCACAAAGAACAAAAGAGAAAATTCTCACAAAGAGTAACTCAAAATCATGTATATTATACTTTATAATGTTGAAGTGCCTATGCCTTCAAATAGGCTACAAAATATCCTAAAAGTAATTAGGAAATATTACTAAAACAATACTTAGGAAAACTTTCTAAATCTAAGATTAGGAAAGCTTTTTAAAACTATAATTAAGAAACTTTCTAAAACTCTAATTAGGAAAACTTTCTAAAATTATAATTAAGAAACTTTCTATAATGACGCGATCCAGCCCACTATAGAAACCTTTGAGAAGTAATCCAGTAATCTTTGAACGTGTGCTTGATCCTCCATTTATGCTTTACCTTGAAGAATGTCATAATGTAAGGGGATGCTGAATTGAAAATGTTGATCTTCGTAAAACATGTTTCTCCATGAAGAACTACAATATTTTGAGATTGATATTTGTCTTTGGACTTGATCTTAGTCGCACCCTGATTCACATTAGGGCCTCATTTGTTAGATGGATTATTGTCCTTGACATTGGGCTTGGACCTATCTTGGTTCGTATCAGTAATCAATGACAAATTTTCCAATAAAATAATTTTGCTTATTATCTATTAACCTTAAACATATAATAGGTGCAATATAAAAATCATATGGTTTTACCAACCACTCAAGCCTATTTGATGTTTCCGGTCGACTTGGAACTAACGTACTCGGTACAAGATTTTTATGCTTCTCAATCTCTGTCAAAGGAGAAATTTCTCTTCGAAACTCCTCGGGAATTTCATGTTTATTTTTCTGAAAAAAAAAAAAGAAACAACACTTGGAAGAAAATTTGGTAAGTCGTTAGATGATAAATAAACATCTTTATATAAAAGTAAAATTATCTCACGCTTATCCTCATTTTTGTTCATCAACGCAATTTGTTTTTCACTCGACTTTTGTTCTCTCTCTCCCTCAAATTTTCTCTCTTTTCCCTCGGCTTTTCTCTCTTTCTCCCTCGGTTTTTCATCATTCTTTGTAGTTTGTACTCTTTTCAGCTATTTTCTTTTCACCACTTTCTCTCTCTTTTTCAACTAATTTCTTTTCACCTTTTTCTTTCTCTCACTCGTCCTTTATGATTTGAAATTCCTTCGTGATCCTCTCTTGATCTTCAATTGCCTCCCACGACTTTAATGGTGTAAGGATCATAGGTCTTCCATTGTAAACCAATGCATACTCGTTCTTTGATCCATCGGTCTTGAATTTTTGTGAAAATACATTGGTAGCAGTGGGTTTGCTCTTAGGTTCCTGTCTCGGTTTCAAACTTTCATCCTCCCAATTTGATTTCCAAGATGAATTCAAAGTTGATCCCATCTTAGAATTTCATTTTGCTCTTAGTTGCCGTTCGATCTTGATTGATTTGTGAAACAATTCTTCTAAGTCCACATAATGTTGTAGATCTAGGACATCCGCTATCTCTCTATTTAGTCCTCTAACAAATCGAGTCATTGTTTCTTCATCGTCATCCTCCACATTAGCTCTTTTCATGGCTATTTTCATCTCTTTATAATAATCTTCCACGCTTTTATAACCTTGGGTCAAATTTTGGAGTTTTCAACACAAATCTCTATAATACTGTGATGGAACAAATATTTTTCGCATGAATGCCCTCATGTCCTTCCATGTCTGAACTTGTGACTCACCATACTTTCTTCGGTACTTTATTAGTTCATCCCACCAATTGTTAGCGTAGTCCGTGAACTTCATTGTCACCAATTTAAGTTTTTTTTCATCCGTGTAGTTTTGGTATTCAAACAATAGGTCCATCTTTCTTTCCCATTCCAAATACACCTCGGGATCACTTTTTCCTTGGAAAGAAGGGATATTTACCTTGATGTTACTTAGATCACCATCTCCTCGGTACGACCTATCATTTCTTTCCCTTTGATAATATCTATTATACTCTTCAAATTCTACATCAAAATCCTTCCTTCGCCGCATATGACTAGGGGATGGAGATTCCAATCGGTCCATCCTCGTATTTAAAGCCTTGAAATTTTCTTGCATGGCTATCATGAACAACTTTAAGTCCACCTCGTTTTGTTCTCCACTCATGATTTTCTTTTCCGACCACAATAAGAAAATAAAATAAAATAGTTAGAAGTAAAAGAAAAATATCAAGTAATGACCCTTACCTCTCCCTCACGTGTTTGCTCTCAATGGATGTCATTTTCGCTAAAAAATTAAGGCTTTTTCTATAATAGTCTCACTCTCTTGTCTTTTACCTCTAGATCTCTCTTTTAGTTCTTTACGTAAGAACTTGACCGATAGTAAATATTCAACAAGCCAAACTATAAAAATTCAAACTTTAAAGCTTAAAAGTTCAAACTTGTAAGGATGGCTAAATCAAGGGTATAAGTGAAATAAGACAAAAGTTTGGATGATGACAATATTTCAAATGAAGATTCAACAATTTGGACCTTCAAAGAATAAATTTGGATAAAGACAATATTTCGAACGAAGATTCAATAATTTGAATTTTCAAAGAACAATTATCTACGAATTTAAGAACGGATTTTTGAATTTAAAAGGCTAGAAATTTCAAAATCTCTAGAACAAAATTTTGATTTTTTTTTTGACTTCTCACAGCTCTTTTTTTTTTTGACTGTTGACAACTCTTTTTTTTTATACTTTTGACAACTCTTTTTTATTTTTTTGTACTTTTCGAATTTCAAGAGGAGAAATTCACAAGAAGAGAAAAAATTGATGATAAAAATCGAGACTTGATAATAAAGATGGAAAAAAAAATGATTTTTTTTTTTTTGGGTTCTTTTTTAGTACTAGGACGAATAGAATAAGATGAAGAAAATATTGATAACAAAAATTAAAGATAGCTTATTGAATCAAGGAGCCGAAGCTCTGATACCAACTGATGCGAACCTCAGATTGAAAGGACCCGGGACCCGACAACAACGCGGAATAATTCAAAGGAATGCCTTTCCGATTCAAGAACAAAGTAAGGAACTAAGACCCCAATCAAAGAATTCGATGGAACCCTAGTTATCAAAACAGGAGCTTGACCCGAGCCACACCTGTTAGCTGAACCGAAGCTATCAAAACAGGAGCTTGACCTAGACCAAACTCGTTGGTAAGAACCAAAGCTATCAAGTGAGATTCTTCAAGTGTGACTTGAAGAAGATCGTTGTTCTTCGCAAAGAACTAAAGAGAAATCCTCTCTAAAAACTCAACCATTTTAATTCAAACTTGTTCTTCCATTAAATCAAATGGTTTTGCCATTAAATAGGCTACATATTAAAATGAAATAAAATAATAAAAAAAATAAAAATAAAAATAAAATAACTAATAAAATTGTGAGATAATGATCCTTTGCATGATCAGATATCATCTCACGTTTAAACTACGTTTGAATATGATTTGAATTGATTTGAGTAGATTCTGTTGCATAAGACCTCTCATACGTGATTTGTTTGAATTTGCATGTGCTTCGCATGTGACTTTTTATGTCAAGCCCCGGCCCTTTTCATAGTGACACCGGTTTTAACCCAGCCCTTTTCACAGTTACACTGGGTGGCCCAACTCACAGAACTTTCCCCTCCCTGTAGGTTATTTTTGCCTTCCTCCCTACTCGAACCCAAGACCTCAGGGTTAAGTACCTGGGCTACAAGTGAGGAGTACCACTTGGGCTAGTAGCTCAAGTGGTACTCCTCACTTGTAGCCCAGGTACTTAACCCTAAGGTCTTGGGTTCGAGTAGGGAGGAAGGCAAAAATAACCTACAGGGAGGGGAAAGTTCTGTGAGTTGGGCCACCCAGTGTAACTGTGAAAAGGGCTGGGTTAAAACCGGTGTCACTATGAAAAGGGCCGGGGCTTGACAAAAAAGGCGCCTTTTTTTTGTCAAGCCCCGGCCCTTTTCATAGTGACACCGGTTTTAACCCAGCCCTTTTCACAGTTACACTGGGTGGCCCAACTCACAGAACTTTCCCCTCCCTGTAGGTTATTTTTGCCTTCCTCCCTACTCGAACCCAAGACCTCAGGGTTAAGTACCTGGGCTACAAGTGAGGAGTACCACTTGAGCTACTAGCCCAAGTGGTACTCCTCACTTGTAGCCCAGGTACTTAACCCTAAGGTCTTGGGTTCGAGTAGGGAGGAAGGCAAAAATAACCTACAGGGAGGGGAAAGTTCTGTGAGTTGGGCCACCCAGTGTAACTGTGAAAAGGGCTGGGTTAAAACCGGTGTCACTATAAAAAGGGCCGGGGCTTGACAAAAAAAGGCGCCTTTTTTTTTTGTCAAGCCCCGGCCCTTTTCATAGTGACACCGGTTTTAACCCAGCCCTTTTCACAGTTACACTGGGTGGCCCAACTCACAGAACTTTCCCCTCCCTGTAGGTTATTTTTGCCTTCTTCCCTACTCGAACCCAAGACCTCAGGGTTAAGTACCTGGGCTACAAGTGAGGAGTACCACTTGGGCTAGTTAGCCTTTTCGTTAACCTTTTCGTTCACCTTTTCTATAACCTTTTCGTTCATCTTTTCGTTTATCTTTTCGTTAGCCTGTTCGTTAGCCTTTTCGTTAACCTTTTCGTTCACCTTTTCGTTTACCTTTTTGTTAACCTTTTCGTTTACTTTTTCATTTCTCTTTTCGTTAACCATGATGCATGAACAATTCATATCTTAAAGTAAACAAGCAATACTGTATACCATCAAAGACTGTAAAACATAATCTATAAAACAAATAAACCTAGCTACCCAACCAAAGCAATATAAAACAAGTGCGTCTCCAAAATTCCTCGACACGACATTCGACGTACGGTGTAGGCCAATCGGCCAGAGAAGATCACGAGAACTTACCTTTTTTTGTCAAGCCCCGGCCCTTTTCATAGTGACACCGGTTTTAACCCAGCCCTTTTCACAGTTACACTGGGTGGCCCAACTCACAGAACTTTCCCCTCCCTGTAGGTTATTTTTTCCTTCCTCCCTACTCGAACCCAAGACCTCAGGGTTAAGTACCTGGGCTACAAGTGAGGAGTACCACTTGAGCTACTAGCCCAAGTGGTACTCCTCACTTGTAGCCCAGGTACTTAACCCTAAGGTCTTGGGTTCGAGTAGGGAGGAAGGCAAAAATAACCTACAGGGAGGGGAAAGTTCTGTGAGTTGGGCCACCCAGTGTAACTGTGAAAAGGGCTGGGTTAAAACCGGTGTCACTATGAAAAGGGCCGGGGCTTGACAAAAAAGGCGCCTTTTTTTGTCAAGCCCCGGCCCTTTTCATAGTGACACCGGTTTTAACCCAGCCCTTTTCACAGTTACACTGGGTGGCCCAACTCACAGAACTTTCCCCTCCCTGTAGGTTATTTTTGCCTTCCTCCCTACTCGAACCCAAGACCTTAGGGTTAAGTACCTGGGCTACAAGTGAGGAGTACCACTTGGGCTAGTAGCTCAAGTGGTACTCCTCACTTGTAGCCCAGGTACTTAACCCTGAGGTCTTGGGTTCGAGTAGGGAGGAAGGCAAAAATAACCTACAGGGAGGGGAAAGTTCTGTGAGTTGGGCCACCCAGTGTAACTGTGAAAAGGGCTGGGTTAAAACCGGTGTCACTATGAAAAGGGCCGGGGCTTGACAAAAAAAGGCGCTTACCCCGGCCCTTTTCATAGTGACACCGGTTTTAACCCAGCCCTTTTCACAGTTACACTGGGTGGCCCAACTCACAGAACTTTCCCCTCCCTGTAGGTTATTTTTGCCTTCCTCCCTACTCGAACCCAAGACCTCAGGGTTAAGTACCTGGGCTACAAGTGAGGAGTACCACTTGGGCTAGTAGCTCAAGTGGTACTCCTCACTTGTAGCCCAGGTACTTAACCTGAGGTCTTGGGTTCGAGTAGGGAGGAAGGCAAAAATAACCTACAGGGAGGGGAAAGTTCTGTGAGTTGGGCCACCCAGTGTAACTGTGAAAAGGGCTGGGTTAAAACCGGTGTCACTATGAAAAGGGCCGGGGCTTGACAAAAAAGGCGCCTTTTTTTGTCAAGCCCCGGCCCTTTTCATAGTGACACCGGTTTTAACCCAGCCCTTTTCACAGTTACACTGGGTGGCCCAACTCACAGAACTTTCCCCTCCCTGTAGGTTATTTTTGCCTTCCTCCCTACTCGAACCCAAGACCTCAGGGTTAAGTACCTGGGCTACAAGTGAGGAGTACCACTTGGGCTAGTAGCTCAAGTGGTACTCCTCACTTGTAGCCCAGGTACTTAACCCTGAGGTCTTGGGTTCGAGTAGGGAGGAAGGCAAAAATAACCTACAGGGAGGGGAAAGTTCTGTGAGTTGGGCCACCCAGTGTAACTGTGAAAAGGGCTGGGTTAAAACCGGTGTCACTATGAAAAGGGCCGGGGCTTGACATTTTAATTCTTACACGTGCATGTGCATGGCACATGTAAATCTTCATGCATCTTTAGCCTCCCTTGCTTCAAAAGATCTTCCAATAATTTTGGGCTTCTTGCTCTTGTTATTGGGTTGCGGGTATCTTCAATTGGATCCTTATTCTTGGGCTTTGACTTGGTCTCAACTTGGATTACATCATAAACCAAGTCATGTGGATCTTTATCTCTTTCCAACTCACATGAATCTTTATCTCTTTGTAGTTTGTGTAGATCTCTACCCTTCTCTCTCCAATCCATTGGGATTTGTGGAGCCCAACTCCGTGCCTTATGGGTCTTATTTTGCCAAGTTCGTGGGGTCCACTTCCATGCTATAATGCTCTTTATTTTTATGGTCTCTTGCTTTTGTTGTGATCGCTCTTTTCCTCGAGTTTCCACGACTAAACCATGTGAAGCTTTGTTCGTTGGAACTCCTTTATCTTCTAATAAATCATGGTCATTGACAATGAGATTTATCGCTCCTCGGTTCATATCAGTTTGAGTTGAACGTCGAGGAAGTAAAAGTGAGAAATAATCTTAGGATTGGGCATTCGAGGCCCCGCTAGTGGAAGAATAGTCATGTAAAAATTTGCAGATGTTCGTAATTGAGGACATGTTGTCTACACAAAATTAGAGAATGTATCCTAAAAATGTGATTGTAAATGATTGAAGTGTTGAGTTTTAATGAGTTTAGAAATGTCTTTAGAGGGTGACTAGATAGATATATGGTTATTTTTTATGCATTATTTTGCTTGACATTTAACAAGATTTCTATATCTATATTACATGCATTATTAGTATAACTATGGCATTCAATGTATATATAGTGAGAATGCTCAAATCACGCATCATGAAATTGTTTACGTGTAAAAAGGATATTATAAAAGGTGGTAACGCTCGAACTCAAAAAGTTAGGGGATTGTGTGATGTAGGTAAAGTCAAAAATTAGAAGGTGGTGGACTGTGTCCTCATTGGGTTATAAATCTCTAGCCATCTAGAGGTTTATATTGTGGCATGGAGGTGCTATTGTGAACTTGTCAAAGGAAAGTATGTGAACAACTTTAAATATGACAATTTATTGATCATGCATATTAATATTCACATGGATCATTTATTTGACATTTACAAAAGCAAAAGTGTTCTTCAGATGAAATGATATATTAAGGATGGTGAATAAGCTCAAGAAAGATTGGATGAAGATATGGAATGGATAAAAGAAAATAAAAGAAACCCATGGCTGGACGATTTTGAGCTTATAGCTCTCGGCTAATACTTTCTCCAAGGAGAAGATCACAACTTGTAGGGATGGTATAAACCAACTTCTTTCATTTTCCAGCCCCTAAGAGACTTAGAGAGAAGTGTGAGATGAGAGTTTTTCAAGTTACCACAACAAGAAAAACAATTGGAGGGCTGCTCCTCATGGTTTGCACAATACCGTGGCTTACCTAGGCACCAACCTTGGTAACTCCAAGAACCGCCAAGTTTTAAAGGAAATATGTTATTTTCATTTCACCAAAAGACTCTTACAACCACCACTATGCATGCATTTATAGGACTCCTAAACATCGTTGGATGGTTGGCGGCCATGAGCTGCCAAGATGAGCCGAGCACGCGCCTCCCCTCAATGGTTGATATTCAATCCGTGCAAGCTTCATCCATTCCTCCTTGTGTGCCATGTCATTCATTCCACCTCGTGTCCTTCAGCCAAGTCATCAATCCAAGCCTCTCTTGAGCTTGATCCATCAGTTGTGCATGAATAAGACCTTGGGTGCATGAATTCTTCCTTGGCTGAGCCAACATCTATAAAAACTGTAACACCAGAGGATTTTTCCTCAACGTGTGTTTCTTTAGATTTAATTAATTTACGTTATGTTCGTTATTGGGTTAAGTAATTATGCTCGGGAGTTTCGGTGGAGGAGTCAGACCGAGGGTGAGGTGAGAGATTATCAAGGGTTCGATATGGTTGAAAATACGGGAGGGCAAAACGGTAATGAGGATTTAATTAATGGTTAGTTTTATTATTATTATTAATTTTATTATTATTATTATTATTATTATTATTATTATTATTATTATTATTATTATTATTATTATTATTATTATATTAAAAATAAAAAACAAAACAACAGAATGGCCGAAGCCATTCTGCTGTTCGCGAGTGCCGAAGGCAGGGCAGCGAAGGGGAGAGGCGAGGGCGAGCGATCGACGGCCGTTCACCGCCGGCGACTCGACGCTCTCCGGCCAAACGACTTCGGCGAGTAGGTTCCGGCCGTCTCCGCGCGCGCACCGACTGGTAAGCTCGATTTTTCCCCTGTTTTCCTCTCTGTTCTAGGCCGTGGATCACTGAGCTGCTAGAGCTCCAATCGCCGGCCGTTTTTGGTTGCTCTCGGCGTCGAATTGCCGAGCTCGGTGCTGGCAAGGGTTGCCGAGCAATGGTGAGCTCGGATTGAGTGAAAAACCGAGGGCTAGGTTTTTGGAGCTCGGGTTTTTGTGTGGAATTTCGGGTTTTCTTTTTAGGTTATGTTAATTGGTTGTTAGGGGGATTGATTGGTGAGGAATTGGGTGGAGTTTGATGGAAAATCGGAAAGGGAGAAATTTCGGATTAAGGGGCAGATTCGGGTTTTTGCTATTTTGATCTAGCTCGGGTCGTTTGTTTTCAAATTCCTTTTGGCAGGTTAAAATAGGTTATTAGAGGATGTACGCTTTGTGTCTCGTAAGAGATGTACGCTTGTGTCTCGTAAGAGATGTACGCTTGTGTCTCGTAAGAGATGTACGCTTGTGTCTCGTAAGAGATGTACGCTTGTGTCTCGTAAGAGATGTACGCTTGTGTCTCGTAAGAGATGTACGCTTTGGGTGTCTCGTAAGAGATGTACGCTTTGGGTGTCTCGTAAGAGATGTACGCTTTGGGTGTCTCGTAAGAGATGTACGCTTTGGGTGTCTCGTAAGAGATGTACGCTTGTGTCTCGTAAGAGATGTACGCTTTGGGTGTCTCGTAAGAGATGTACGCTTTGGGTGTCTCGTAAGAGATGTACGCTTGTGTCTCGTAAGAGATGTACGCTTTGGGTGTCTCGTAAGAGATGTACGCTTGTGTCTCGTAAGAGATGTACGCTTGTGTCTCGTAAGAGATGTACGCTTGTGTCTCGTAAGAGATGTACGCTTGTGTCTCGTAAGAGATGTACGCTTGTGTCTCGTAAGAGATGTACGCTTGTGTCTCGTAAGAGATGTACGCTTGTGTCTCGTAAGAGATGTACGCTTGTGTCTCGTAAGAGATGTACGCTTGTGTCTCGTAAGAGATGTACGCTTTGGGTGTCTCGTAAGAGATGTACGCTTTGGGTGTCTCGTAAGAGATGTACGCTTTGGGTGTCTCGTAAGAGATGTACGCTTTGGGTGTCTCGTAAGAGATGTACGCTTGTGTCTCGTAAGAGATGTACGCTTGTGTCTCGTAAGAGATGTACGCTTGTGTCTCGTAAGAGATGTACGCTTTGTGTCTCGTAAGAGATGTACGCTTGTGTCTCGTAAGAGATGTACGCTTTGGGTGTCTCGTAAGAGATGTACGCTTGTGTCTCGTAAGAGATGTACGCTTGTGTCTCGTAAGAGATGTACGCTTTGTGTCTCGTAAGAGATGTACGCTTTGGGTGTCTCGTAAGAGATGTACGCTTGTGTCTCGTAAGAGATGTACGCTTTGGGTGTCTCGTAAGAGATGTACGCTTGTGTCTCGTAAGAGATGTACGCTTTGTGTCTCGTAAGAGATGTACGCTTGTGTCTCGTAAGAGATGTACGCTTTGGGTGTCTCGTAAGAGATGTACGCTTGTGTCTCGTAAGAGATGTACGCTTTGGGTGTCTCGTAAGAGATGTACGCTTTGTGTCTCGTAAGAGATGTACGCTTTGGGTGTCTCGTAAGAGATGTACGCTTTGGGTGTCTCGTAAGAGATGTACGCTTGTGTCTCGTAAGAGATGTACGCTTGTGTCTCGTAAGAGATGTACGCTTGTGTCTCGTAAGAGATGTACGCTTGTGTCTCGTAAGAGATGTACGCTTTGGGTGTCTCGTAAGAGATGTACGCTTTGTGTCTCGTAAGAGATGTACGCTTTGGGTGTCTCGTAAGAGATGTACGCTTGTGTCTCGTAAGAGATGTACGCTTTGGGTGTCTCGTAAGAGATGTACGCTTGTGTCTCGTAAGAGATGTACGCTTTGGGTGTCTCGTAAGAGATGTACGCTTGTGTCTCGTAAGAGATGTACGCTTGTGTCTCGTAAGAGATGTACGCTTGTGTCTCGTAAGAGATGTACGCTTTGGGTGTCTCGTAAGAGATGTACGCTTTGGGTGTCTCGTAAGAGATGTACGCTTTGGGTGTCTCGTAAGAGATGTACGCTTTGGGTGTCTCGTAAGAGATGTACGCTTGTGTCTCGTAAGAGATGTACGCTTTGGGTGTCTCGTAAGAGATGTACGCTTGTGTCTCGTAAGAGATGTACGCTTTGTGTCTCGTAAGAGATGTACGCTTGTGTCTCGTAAGAGATGTACGCTTTGGGTGTCTCGTAAGAGATGTACGCTTGTGTCTCGTAAGAGATGTACGCTTGTGTCTCGTAAGAGATGTACGCTTGTGTCTCGTAAGAGATGTACGCTTGTGTCTCGTAAGAGATGTACGCTTGTGTCTCGTAAGAGATGTACGCTTTGGGTGTCTCGTAAGAGATGTACGCTTTGTGTCTCGTAGAGATGTACGCTTTGGGTGTCTCGTAAGAGATGTACGCTTTGGGTGTCTCGTAAGAGATGTACGCTTTGGGTGTCTCGTAAGAGATGTACGCTTTGTGTCTCGTAGAGATGTACGCTTTGGGTGTCTCGTAAGAGATGTACGCTTTGTGTCTCGTAGAGATGTACGCTTTGTGTCTCGTAGAGATGTACGCTTTGTGTCTCGTAGAGATGTACGCTTTGGGTGTCTCGTAAGAGATGTACGCTTGTGTCTCGTAAGAGATGTACGCTTTGTGTCTCGTAGAGATGTACGCTTTGTGTCTCGTAGAGATGTACGCTTTGTGTCTCGTAGAGATGTACGCTTTGGGTGTCTCGTAAGAGATGTACGCTTTGTGTCTCGTAGAGATGTACGCTTTGTGTCTCGTAGAGATGTACGCTTTGGGTGTCTCGTAAGAGATGTACGCTTTGGGTGTCTCGTAAGAGATGTACGCTTTGTGTCTCGTAGAGATGTACGCTTTGTGTCTCGTAGAGATGTACGCTTTGTGTCTCGTAGAGATGTACGCTTTGTGTCTCGTAGAGATGTACGCTTTGTGTCTCGTAGAGATGTACGCTTTGTGTCTCGTAGAGATGTACGCTTGTGTCTCGTAAGAGATGTACGCTTTGGGTGTCTCGTAAGAGATGTACGCTTTGGGTGTCTCGTAAGAGATGTACGCTTTGTGTCTCGTAAGAGATGTACGCTTTGTGTCTCGTAGAGATGTACGCTTTGTGTCTCGTAAGAGATGTACGCTTTGGGTGTCTCGTAAGAGATGTACGCTTGTGTCTCGTAAGAGATGTACGCTTTGGGTGTCTCGTAAGAGATGTACGCTTTGTGTCTCGTAAGAGATGTACGCTTTGTGTCTCGTAAGAGATGTACGCTGGGTGTCTCGTAAGAGATGTACGCTTTGGGTGTCTCGTAAGAGATGTACGCTTTGTGTCTCGTAAGAGATGTACGCTGGGTGTCTCGTAAGAGATGTCGCTTTGTGGCTCGTAAGAGATGTACGCTTTGTGTCTCGTAGAGATGTACACTGGTTGTCTCGTAAGAGATGTACGCTTGTGTCTGGTAAGAGAGTTATACGCTGGGTGTCTCGTAGAGATGTACGCTTTGTGTCTCGTAAGAGATGTACGCTTTGTGTCTCGTGAGAGATGTACGCTTTGGGTGTCTGGTGTGAGCTGTAAGCTGGGTGTCCTCGAGTAGAATGGATTCGCGAGAGACGTACGTCGTTGTGTTTGTTGTTTCGGGTGGTATTGCATATTGAAGCACACATCATGGTATAACACGTTAGGTACAATTGGTGGCGTTGTTTGGCATTGTGTTTGGCTTGTGAGCATGAACGTAATCAGATAAAGTGAATTGTAAAATGCATCTCGATAGTGTGCCTTGGCTAGGTTGGTGTGTAGCACCCCGAGGGGAACTCTATGAGAGATGATCGGCTAAAACACGAAATCCTAAATAGTGTGTCTTGTCGGGCTGAGGTGTTGGTGTGTAGCACCCCGAGGGGATCTCTATGAAGGATGACTGGCTAACAGCAAACAAGCACAACTGAGTGTTAGAAACTACATGTGTTAGGTTGGTTGCATTGTGGTGTTGTGGTGTTGTGTTGCGTTGTCGTGCTGTATTAAAGAATAAGGCATCGTTGATGCGGGCAAATCTGTGTTTTGTTTCGTGTCGTTGTGTTGTTTGGTTGTTTTGTTCAGCGTTGTGTGTGGCTTGCATTTTATCTAGTCGTATTTGTTAATCCTTACTTGCTAAGCGTAAGCTTACGTGTGCGTGTGTTCTGTGGTGTAGGTAACGACGCGGGTACAGGTGAGCTATGTGAGTCAGCCAAGACTTGAGAGCAGTCGGAGATGCATGGGTCGTGCCGGTACGGGCAGTTGTCGGGGCGACTCCACCATGGTCTTCGGGAGATGTGGGACTTTGTATTTTGATAGCGTATTGTAAATGTCTGTTGTTGTATATAGTTAAGTTAAGGGTGATGTGTCGCCCTATTTTGTGGACTTTCTTCACTTAGGTATGTTCGTATTTTAGTTTACCTCTTTGCTGCTCTTTGGAGATTTCGTATGCTGGATAGTTGAGTATAGGTATTCTGGATTTGGTTGAGATTGGACTGTGTGCAGGTACTTAGCATTTTGGAGGCACCATTTTCAGGTGTTAATTTGCCGAAATTTTCTGGAAAGACGCCGTGGTGCTTAGCGGTTAGGATTAAGGGAAATTATCGAGTCTAGGCTTATTTTAAATTATGTTTTAATGTGGGATTGGTTAGCAAAGTAGCGCACCGAACTAGGGTAGGTTCGGGGGCGTTACAAAAACTTACCCTTTACCCACCACCATACATCTGCTCTTAGAACACATCTATTCCTAATCACACAATCTACAAACATGCAATAAATGGCTAATTGTTTTGCCAAAACACATGCTAATGTATGCCAAAGTAGATAGACTAAATGGGTTACACAACCTTGATGTAGGGAAGACAAATTCCCTCTTTAGTTCCCTCAATCCTTGCATCCCAAGTGATGACATGTAACGGTTGATCCTTGTCCTTAGAGCTAGGCTCCCATTCCAAGTCCTTGAAAAGATTATTACCTACAAAAGAATTAAATTTGTTAGAAAATAGGTTAAATATATTATGGGTCTTGGATATGTTTGGGGCCTTAGTCTAGGATTGCGTCATGGGCTTCTGGGGCACATCATCCTCCCTGAGTAATTGAGGATTTTCCCTCAAATCCTTTTCTTGGGCCTCCTCGATGTCAAATTCCTCTCCTACGTAAGGCGATAGATCCTGGAAATTAAAGGTTGGTGACACGCTATAGTCCCTTGGCAATTCTATCTTGTAGACGTTGTTGTTGATTCGTTCCAACACCTTGAAAGGTCCGTCAACCCTAGGTAATAATTTAAATTTTCTTTTATCTGGGAATCTTTCCTTGCGTAAGTGTAGCCATACTAAGTCACCTATGTTAAAAATCACTTCCTTACGACCTTTGTTTGTCTGTCATGCATAACCTTAATTTTTCCTTTCTATGGTTTTACGCACGTTTTCATGTAATTCCTTGATTTGTGCTGCCTTGCCTTCTCCTAAGGGGTTCTCTGGTTCCTTCATTGGTAGGGGCACAAGATCCAGTGGCGTGGAGGAATTATATACATATACCACTTCGAAGGGTGCCCGTTGAGTAGTGGAGTGGACACTCTGATTGTAGGAAAAATCTAATTCAGGTAGGAGAATATCCCAGTTAGATAACTTATTTCTTACGACACTACGTAGAAGGGTACCTAAAGTTTGGTTGACCACTTCTGTTTGCTGATCCGTTTAGGGATGGAAAGATGTGCTAAAACACAGTTTAGTCCCCACTTTTCTCCCTAAGGTCTTCCAAAATATACTTAAAAACTTAGTGTCGCTATCCAACACTATAGAGTGTGAGATCCCATGGAGACTGACAATCTCTTGGAAGAAAATGTCACTAATATGGATTGAGTTATCAGTTTTGGCACAAGCAATGAAATGTGCCATCTTCAAAAAATGATCCATGACTACCAAGATAGCATTCTTGCTTCTAGCTATTCATGGCAATTCTAGGTCAAAATCTATACTGATTTCAACCCACGGTTTAGTCGATACTGGTAAGGGTAGATATAATTCTTGGGGAAGGACTTTACTCTTGGCCCTTATACAAATAGCGCACTGTTCGATCATGTGGTGTACATGTCTCATCATGTGGGGCCAAAACAAATGCTCCTTAAGTAGATCTAAGGTCATTCTCTCCTCGACATGGCTAACTAAACCTCCACTGTGAGCTTCCTTGACGAGACATTGTCTCATACTTCCTTTAAGGATACATAATTTGCCTCCCTTAAGTAGATAGCCATCCGTAATACGGTACTCTCTTTCGCCTCCATCTAGGTATCTAGTATAATGTGTTCCAAAATGTGCATCTGATGCATAATTGTTCTTGATCCATTCAAATCCAAAGAATATATGCCCTAGAGTAGTTATAAGGATGTGTTTCCTAGATAAGGCATCCCCAACCACATTGCTCTCCCCTTTAATATATTTAAGAGTGTAAAGGAATCTCTTCAGGAACTCCACCCACTTTGTGTGCCTCTTGTTTAGCTTGTTCTGACTACGAATGTGCTTCAAGGCTTGGTGGTCAGTATGGATCACAAATTCCTTTGACAAAAGATAGTGTTGCTATTGTTCAATTGCTCGTATGATGGCATAAAATTCTTTGTCATATGTGGAATGATTTAGCACGACTCTTTTTTGTCATTTTTATTGTTTATTTACGTTAGTATAGGGGAAGAGTTAATTCGAAAAGAAAAATCAATTCTTTTCGAACTAGTATGAAATTTTAATTACACAACCAGCATATCATGAGAAGAAAAGTCGGTTCGGACTAGTCCTAAATTTTAACTACACAACCAGTATATCATAAAAAGATATTCTGCAAAGTTTCGTGACTTTTCGACTTTGTTCAATTTTTTGTCATTTTTAATGTCGGTTTACGTTATTATTGGCGTAAAATCAGTCCGGAAAAAAAAAATGTTATCTCCAAATTATTTTGAAATTTTAACTACACAACACGCATATTATGAAAAGATATTCTGCAAAGTTTCGTGTCTTTTTGACTTCATGAAATTTTTTGTCATTTTTTATTTCCGTTTACATTATTATAGGGGCAAGATCAGTGCATAAAGGAAAACTATGGCCCAGATTATTTTGAAATTTTAACTGCACAACAAGCATATCATGAGAAAAGATTCTGCAAAGTTTCGTGACTTTTCAACTTCGTATGATTTTTTGTCATTTTTTATATCCGGTTACGTTAGTTATTATAGAGGCTAATTCGGTCTGGAAATGAAAAAAAAGGCCCTTCTGAATTAGTCTGAAATTTTACTTACAAAACCAGCATATTATGAGAAGATATTTCTGTAAAGTTTCGTGACTTTTTGATATCATGCGGTTTTTTGTCACTTTTTATGTTCATTTACGTTATTATAGTGACAAAATTGGTGCATAAGGGAAAACCAATATCCGGTCCGAATTATTATGAAATTTTAACTACACAACTAGCATATTATGAGAAGTGATTGTACAAATTTTCGTGACTTTTCAACTTCGTGCAATTTTTTGTCACTTTTAATGTCCGTTTACCTTATTATAGAGGCTAAATCGGTCTGGAACTTACATTCACCTGGATGGTTCTTCTTACACTTCTGGCATTGAGGAAACTGCAAAGGTCCTTGCATACACTTTCCGTCTCTCTGATTGATCTTGTCGTCTCTGGGTCTTTTTGTCCCCTTAAATTGTTGTTGCCATCCTTTGCTCTGCTGAGGTGGAATTTCTCTCAAAAACCTATTCGGGGGATCCCTTTGCTTGAGAAACTTTAATTCACCTTCTTCGACTTCCAATGCCTTGGCTACCACCTTAGCATACGACACATCTTGAGTTTCGAATATCTTTACCCCTCTATAAATCTCTACCTTCAATCCTTGTACAAACTGGTGAACTTTGTTTTCATTGTGGCTCATCAAGTGGCTGGCATAACGAGACAGTGCTTCAAACTTCCTGACATATTTTGCTATTGATCCGGTCTGACGTAGTTGGGTAAACTCCACCATTTTGTTTGTTTGGAGGGTGTTACTGAAATACTTGTCGTAGAATACAACTTTGAACTCTTCCCATGACATCTCCTTCACATTGGTTGTGGCCTTCACCGTATCTCACCAGTACCTGGCATCTTTTGCAAAATGTAACATAGCGCTCGAGACTTTCTCTCTTTTGTCCACTTTAGCGTAGTTGAACATGTCTTCCATGGTTCGAATCCATTCTGCAACATAAAGGGGATCCGGTGACAATCTATCAAACGTTGGAGGCCGGAGTCGGTGGAACCTAACTCCGCTCTGATCATTTGAAACACTGGAACTAGAATTCTCATGTTCCTCTGTAACGACCCATTTTTCCAACAAGATATTGTCTGCTATGGGGATTGAGTTGTAACTCAATATCCTCCCCTCACGGCTTTGTTTGGCAAGGACTTTCCAGTCGGTCACCCAACCTGGTACTACTCTCGCCGAATCACTTTTTACTTCGGAGTTCTTATGGGATCTGTTGCCAATTGTGCTCCAAAACGCGTCTTACTATCTTGGGAGGGTCTCTTTACATATGTTTCATTTCCACATACTTCCCCAAGCGATGTGGGATTGTGACGACCCTTTTTTACGACCCGTCACCTTCCAGTTTGTCTGCGCAAATGTACCGCCATCCGAGTTCCGGTTCGTGCAGCCATCGTACACATACTTACACATCTGGGTCATCACAATCACCTCCCGGACTTTCCAGTCGGTCACCCAACCTGGTACTACTCTTACAGAAGCACTTTTAACTTTGGAGTTCTTATGGGATCTGTTGCCAATTGTGCTCCAAAACGCGTCTTACTATCTTGGGAGGGTCTCTTTACATATGTTTCATTTCCATATACTTCGCCAAGCGATGTGGGATTGTGACGACCCCTTTTTTACGACCGTCACCTTCCAGTTTGTCTGCGCAAATGTACCGCCATCCGAGTTCCGGTTCGTGCAGCCATCGTACACATACTTACACATCTGGGTCATCACAATCACCTCCCCTCGGAGGCCCAACGTCCTCGTTGGCCACATTTTTGGTTGGGTACAGGCTCTGATACCATTTGTAACGACCCATTTTCCCAGCAAGATATTGTCCGCTATGGGGATTGGGCTGTAGCTCAATATCCTCCCCTCACGACTTTGTTTGGCGAGGACTTTCCAGTCGGTCACTCAACCTGGTACTACTCTTACAGAAGCACTTTTAACTTTGGAGTTCTTATGGAATCCATTGCCAATTGTGCTCCAAAACGCGTCTTACTATCTTGGGAGGGTCTCTTTACATATGTTTCATTTCCATATACTTCGCCAAGCGATGTGGGATTGTGACGACCCCTTTTTACGACCCGTCACCTTACGGTTCGCCCGCGCGAACGTACTGCCATCTGGGTTCCGGTTCGTGCAACTATCGTACACATACTTACACATCCGGGTCATCACATCCTCCCTATTCATAAACCTCTCCAATTGTTAGGACTGACGATTCACTAGTTCACTTAGTTGCCTAATGGTATCATCCCTTTCATCTACGACTCTTCGTTGTTCTCTCACCATAATGCTAGTCTTGAAAATCTCACAACCACAATAAATATAGAGGACAATAAAATTCTAAAGGCATACTTACAGTTGATGAAATGCCTCCATATAGTGAGTTTGGTTGTTAGGTAGTCTATAGAAACGATTTTAAAACCCAGGTGCTCTGATACCATTACTTGTCACGCCCCGAAAACCATCCGATTTTCGGAATGCAGCTGGACATGAAATTTCATAAGCTTCTAACTCAAATCGTTTTGAGATGTTTGCAAATCTTTGAAATTGTTTAAAATGCATAGCAAAAGTCTTTGTACGTTAGTGGCGTTGACATATACCAGCATAAGAAAAGTGGCTGAATTCTTTCGAAAAATAAATAAGGAGGCATGAGATTTCGAGGCTGAGAAACCCCAGGCAAGCAAAGCATTATATAATTTATTGTACTTGGATCTAGGAGACTGCTTAAGATCATACAAAGCTTTCTTCAATAAGCAAACTGTAGAAGGTTGAGAAGAATCATTGAAACTTGGATGTTATTGCATATATATTGTATCAATTAAATCACCGTCTAAGAAGACGTTGTTTATATCCAACTGTCGAATAGCTCATTCAAGAGAGAATGTCAAAGTTAGAATGGTACGAACTGTGGTAGGTTTAACCACCGGGCTAAAAGTCTCATCATAATCCACACCCACTGTCTGATCATAACCTTTAGCCACTAGTCAGGCTTTATAGCGACTGACGGAGCCATCTGAATTAAGTTGTACTTTGAAAACTCACTTGCAATCAATGAGTTTGGCTCTGGATGGTAAAGAAACAAGTTGTCATGCTTTATTCTTGTGAAGAGCTGTCATTTCATGTTGCATAGTTGTCATCCAATGAAGAATTTTAGATGCCTGTAGAAAGGTTTTTGGTTCAAGGGATAAATCTGCTTGAGCAAAGAGAGCTTTTGGTTTAGAAATACCCTCTTTAGATCTAGTTCGCATGGAATGAGAATTGACTATAAGTGGTAGATGTTGCAGTGGAGAGGTGATAGCCGGCACGAGAGGATAAGGCAGGGTTTAGAAGTTAGGGGTAGGTTTGGGTGTAGTGTTTGGATGGTTAAGAAATGTAGGAATGGGTAATGGTATAATGAGAAGAGAGAAGGAAGAGGAAGATGTTAAAGGAGGAGTAAAGAAGAAGAAAGGAAAAGAAGTATCATCAAACATTACATGACGAGTGATATAAACTCTACTAGATATAGAATCAAGACAGAAATAACCCTTGTGATGTGCACTATAGCCCAGAAAAACACAAGAGAGTGAGCGGAGCTGTAACTTATGTTAATTGAAAGGACGTAGAAAAAGAAAACAAAGACATCCAAACAAACGGAGCGAAGAGTAAGGAGGAATAGAGTGAAAAAGACACTCAAAAGGAGATTTGTTGTTTAAAACTGGAGTAGGTAAAAAGTTGATCAACGTAGTGGCAGTGCAAAAAGTATAGGGCCAAAAACGTTGAGGCACGAATGAGTGAAAGAGTAGTGCTAAACCAGTTTCAACAACATGACGATTTTTTCTTTCAACACCGCCATTTTGATTTGGTGTGTAAGGACAAGAGATTCGATGATGGATGTCAAGAGATTTGAAAATAGACGATAATGATTGAAATTCACCACCTCAATTGGATTGAACAAATTTAATAGAGAGTCCAAAATGAATTTGAACAAATTTATGAAAATCCAAAAACACTCGGTGAACATCACTTTTAATTTTAAGTAGAAAAGTCATGTAAACCGAGAGTAGTCATCAATACAGAGTAGAAAGCACCGATCACCAGTAGTTGAGTTAATAGGGGATGAACCTCAAACATCCATATGCACGAGTTCAAAAGGAGACAAAGCATGAGATAGAGAAATTGAAAAAGGCAATCGATGGTTTTTGCTCAATTGACAAGCAGTACAAAGTTTTGATGAAGTAAAGTTAATTAAAAGAAGATTACATAGACTGAAAATAGAATGTAAAACAGAACTAGATGGGTGGCCGAGGCGGGAATGCCATAAATCAGAAATTCAGGCAGATTTGGACGAGGCAATGGCTGAAGTGCTGGCTGCCAAAACGTGAGATGCAATAGGATTTTTGTAAAGACCATTACTGACAGAGCCCCGAAGGAGTGTCTAGTGTGAAATTCAACAAAAATTTGATTGTCTCGACATAACTGATGGATACTAAGAAGATTATGTGAAAAAATGGGAGCATGAAAAATAGTGTTTAAAAATAGGGGACGGATACCATTTAGAATAATAGCAGATCCAGAACTAGAAATAGAAAAAGGATAGTCATCTGCTGTGAAAATTGGGGTGGAGCCATTGTAGGGAGAGGGATTTTGTAGCACAGTGGGAGTTGGTGTGAAATGATGTGTAGTACCTGAATCAAACATCCATTGGGCTGTAAAACCTGAGGCAGATGAATCGGGTAGAGGCAGAATATCGGCCGAGTTTGCTTGAGCAGGAGAAGATACAGAATTTGGGTAAGTGAGTTCAGGTGGGTATGAGTTGGGTAAAAGGAAGTCGAATTAAAGGAGCTCGGGTATGGGTGATTTTGGGAGATGGGTGGTGGATAACTAGAGTTCAGGTGTGGGCCATGGTATTGAGGGGGTCGATATGATGCGTGTTGCGAAAAATCGTTATACGCAAGTGTACGTGTCGCAAAAGTAATAAAGTGTATATAAAAGTACGAGTGTCGATCCCACGAGGAATAATTATGTTAAAAGTTGAATATCTAATTTCTAGTTTAATTTGAAAAGAAACAATAAATTTAGTGATTTGGATTTTTAAAACTAAAATAATTCAAATAAAATAAGTGAACAATTTAAATAAAATATTCTAAAATAAAGAAGTAAGATTATATGTTGAGAAAATCCAGGGTTCCGATTTCACTTAGCTAATCTTATTTATCAGACCTAATTCAAATAGTTAAATCCTATTTCTATGTGTTGATGGCAATTTCACGAAAATATTTATCAATCTCTCTCGAGCAAAGATAAACTTATTCAACTAACGAATTATCACCTCTCGGTCTCTAATCCTGAGAATTAATTGAATACATTAGGAACAAGAAATTATATTACCACTCAAACGCCCTAACTATCTCTAGCCTAGGGTCCTTTTTAAGGCAAAATATTCAGTGCACGGTTAAATTCTCCGCTCTCGCATCCCGAATCAACCCTAAAGTTCTTAGTTTTGGTGATCAAGCAAACCTAAGCATTACGTCCAGAATAGATTACTCAACACAGAACAGGAACAGGAAATTAAATACTTGAATTAAGAAAAATAAATAATCATAACTAGGCTACATCGAAACCCTAGAACAAACGTTTAGTTCATGCTAAAAGGTAAATAAACAACAATAATATTAAATAGTTGCATAATGAAACAGTGAAAGGAAAAAGAAAAGAAAATTGAAAATATCCTGATCGCCGACGAAAATCGCCTCTGTGATGCTCTCAGTCGCGGCCTCCTAATCAGACTCCAAGATCCCCCACAATTTAGGTCTGCTAGGTTTTTAATAGTTTCTTTTAACTTGATCAATGGTTGAGATTTAATTTTGCTTCAGATCAATGGCTCGGATTAAAACACGTTATCTTTCCATATAACAGTTGCTTGGCGATCGGTCTCTGGCTGTGTAAGGCGCACGGTCGCTGCATTCTTCTGCTCCATCTTCATGTAAATGTGTGGCAGCGATCAATCTCTGTAGTTTATAGGAATTGATCGCTTCCTCTTTTATGTGTAATGTAACATAGCGATCTATCTCTGGCAGTTGTAGAGATCGATCGCTGATTCTCTTTAAGTGCTTCAACCGTATCAGTGTAGCGGCGATCGATCTCTGCATTAGATGGAGATCGATCGCTGCTTGAAATTTATCCAATAGCAGTTCACTGGCTGGCGATCAGTTTCTGGACGGTTTAGAACTCGATCGCTGCTTGCTTCCTGTGGCGATTATAGTGTGTGGCGATCGATCTCTGTGAATTCATGGAGATCGATCGCCACTTCTCCTTCAATTCTCTTCATGTATGGCTACCGATCTCAAGATTGTTTGGAGATCGGTAGCCACTTCTTCTTTATTCAACATTTTCAACATTTTCTTTATGTTCCTATTTGTCTGCACACTCACGCAAATCTCGTCAAATTCTTCCAAATCACTTGAGTAAAACTTATCATTTCAAGTATTAAAGAATATAAATAAGTGCGTAAAATACACACTTATCACACCCCCAAACTTGAATGAAAGCTTGTCCTCAAGCGAACACAAATAATCATAGAAAATCAAACAAAATTTATTCAAGAATTAAAAATTAAAGTCTGCAAAACATTTCAAATTTCTATGGTAAAATTATTTAAGTCATAGTTCGCAGCATTTCGTCTCAGCTTGATAATTGCATGCAAACAAACTATCTAGATAAACACTTTCAATAATATCACTCATGATATCACATTGATAGAAACTTAATCAGAAATTCTTGTGTGTGTTCGTGCTCAAACTCATTCTCATTTAACTGATAGATCTATAATTGTGTCTTATGAGAAGGGTAATAAAAATAACTCTCAGGGTCACTCCATTCACTCTTATTGTTCATCAGTCTTGCCCATAATTCACTAATAACACATGTGAATAAACAGAATAAAAGTCGATAGGTCTTTAATTAAGCTTGTAATGTAAGGCCGGGTTATAAGGTAGGAAATTTTTGGATTCAAGCGAAACTCTAGAGCACAATCCATCCTTATGTCACCCTCACTCCTTACACTCACTTGAACTCTTTTCTAATCAGTTAACTTAATAATCCCCCCAAACTTGTCTATCTCTCTATTTTTCAAAACTAACTCCTTTGTCAATGTCAAACATAAAATACAAATAATGATAAGAACAACAAATTAAATAGCACATAAAAGATTGTTCTACTATTGAACAATTCAACTTTCTACCTTTTTTTTTTTTTTTTTTTTTTTTTTTGCAGGAACAATAAAATCTCAAAATACTAACAACTTAGACAATTGACAAAAGACTTAGCTTTGATTCTCATCACTACTTTCTCCAACTCTCCCCATAATATGTACCAACAACCCTGTGCTCAATAAACAGGATATTCAAAATAATTTCATGGTAAGCTAAGTTAGGGTTGACAAAATAGTGGTAAATGAAGGCTCAAATAGGAGACTAAGGGTGCCATTTAAATGACACAAATGAGGTATGTCAATAAAAGCTCAAACGATTCAAAAATGGCCTAAGTCATTCTCTTATGTCTGCAAAAATCACAATTTATATTCATGAATGCAGGGCAAAACCAAGAACAATTTAATTTTCACTAATCACTCACTAAATTTAAATGGAGCTCACTCCCTTTCAGTGTTTGCACTCAAGCACTCCCTTACTGTGTTTAGGCTCTCGATCTCAAGACAACAATTTATATCATTATCAGCTAAATTTAAATAAGAATGAACATTTCCACACAAACAAGTCTAACTTCCTAAGCTCCAATCAATGCTACTATCATAAATCATATTATCTCAGAATCTATTCAGAAGTTGAAACATGCATTGATCAACGTTGCAGTCATCGACACTTTAAACAAATGAAATAAATAATCATACCATAAAATTTCAAAATATTAAGCAGACTTACCAATCTAAACATGTTTATAAATTTAATTAAAAACCAAATAAAACCCCCCCAAACTTGATATAAACATTGTCCCCAATGTTAAATAAAGCATACACGAAAAATAGGAAAGGGGATAGTGTACCTCATGTGGGGCCCGGCAGTAGTGTGGTGGAGCTTCAGTCGAAGGAGCAATTTATCAAGAACTTTTTTTTTTTTTACTTAACAACTAAATAGATAAATACTAACCGAAAATGAAAATACTTGAAACGGGAAATGAAAATACGAGAAAAAAAATGAAGTAAGAAGAAAATAAAAAGAAAGAACGATAAAAAGAACGAATTAAAAAAAATAGAAATAGGATTTAAGATAAATGGCTAATTAATGGCTAATTAATCTAAAATAAAACTTACTTAGAACAAGAAAAAGAAAGATAAAAAGAAAAGAAAATAATAAATAACATAACAAAAAAAAAATAAAATAAAATAAAATAAAATGATAAAATGAATAACAGAATTTAAGATAACTAAATTGGACCCTATTTAAAAGCAGAAAAATAAATAACATAAAAGAAACAATAAATAAATAAAAAGACAATAAAATAAGAAACTAAAGAAAATTAAAAATAACAGTAAGAAAGAAGAAAAAAAAAATAAATAAATAAATAAATAAATAAATAAATAAATGATAAAAAGAAAATAAAATGACTTAATCGGAACCTATTTAAAGAAAAATAAAAATAAAAGACAAGAATTAAAGAAAATAGAGAAAATAAAATGATATAAGAAACTAAAACATAAAAATAGAAATACTAATAATAATGATAAGAAATAAAATAAAAACAAAAAATAAAAATAAATAACAAATGGGTTACAAAAGATGATTATTTTTATTTTTATTTATTTTGTTTTTTTTTTTTTTTTTTTTAATTTAATACTAATAAAATGAAATAAAAATAAAAATAAAAAATAAAAAGGATACTTGGGTGGGTTGCCTCCCACCAAGCGCTTGTTTTAGCGTCATTAGCTTGACGTTGTAAGCCTCTTGCTAATCTGGTGCACGGAGAATAATAGTAGTATCATTCTGAAAAACCCCGTTAAGATACGGCTTCGCTCTTTGTCCGTTTACTAATTTATCAATTTCAGGAAGCTTTTTGTCTGGCACATTATCGTCAATTGGCTCATTGCTAGCTGTTGGGTAATTTATGGATTTATATACTTTGAATGTCACCTCGTCATCATATACTTGCAATTTGAGCTCTCCTTTTCTTAGATCAATAACAGCTCCCCCTGTTGCTAAAAATGGTTGACCTAATATTATCGGGATGCCTCGGTTTTCGTCCATATCAAGAATCAAGAAATCAGCGGGAAAAATAAACTTGTCGACTTTGACAAGGACATCTTCAATCATCCCATACGGATGCTTTATAGAGCGATCAGCCATCTGTAGGATTACACTGGTGGGCTTTGCTTCACCAATACCAAGCCTCCGAAATATGGATAGAGGCATCAGGTTAATGCTGGCTCCTAAATCACAAAGTGCCCTTTCAAATATAAAATCCCCAATTTCGCATGGAATAGTGAAACTTCCTGGGTCTTTCAGTTTTTGTGGAAGCTTCCGTTGAATAATAGCACTGCATTCTTCAGTCAAAGCGATTGTACTGCCGTCTTCGATCTTACGCTTATGAGACAAAATATCTTTTACAAATTTGGCATATTTAGGCATTTGCTCCAGTGCCTCAGCGAACGGGATGTTGATGTGTAATTGTTTGAACACTTTCAAGAATTTTTCAAACTGCTTATCCAAATTTGCATTTTTCAGGCGTTGTGGGAAAGGGACTTTTGGGATAATTTCCTTTGGGATGTGGGGTGGAGCTTCCTGTAGCTCTTGATCCTTTGGTGTGGACTCGGATGATGACGAATGCATTCCGTCATGTGCGACCACTTTCTTATTTTCTTTGGTACAATTTTCAATTACTGCTCCACTCCTAAGTGTGATGGCATTGCACTGTTCTCTAGGATTGACTTCAGTGGAACTGGGTAATGTGCCCTGAGGGCGACCATTTAGTGCAGCTGCCATCTGGCCCATTTGTGTTTCTAAGCTTCGAATTTGGGCTGACTGGTTTTGCAAGGTTGTTCGTGTTTCGGCCATAAATTTAGTTGTGTACTCCCCCATTTCAGCAATCATATTACTAGTGTGTTCTCCCATCTTTGCAATTAAATCCTCCAGATTAGATTTTCTCTCTGGAAACGGAGGTCCCGACTGATTAGCTTGTGGCATCTGTATGGCGTTGTTCGGGTTCTTCCACGAGAAGTTCGGATGATTGTTGTGCCCCCCATTATAGTAATTTCTGGAATTTTGAAGCGTCGGTCTATTATAATTGCCCACAAATTGAGCTTGTTCAGATGAATTGCTAGCCATTTGGTTTCCTTGTTGACAGTTTTCACTAGCATGTGGTCCTTGGCACCAATGACATTGTATGATCGGGGAATGAATTGCATTAACTCGAGCTTGATTACCTTGGATGTGCTGAGTGAGGGATGCAACCTGTGTAGTCAATGCTTTTATCGCTTCCATTTCTGGGGTATTTGGCTGCCTCCTCAAAATCTGACGTTCAACAGGACACTGGTCATTATTTAGGGATAACTCTTCTAACAGGTTAAATGCCTCCACTTCTGTCTTTTGAAGTATTGATCCACCAGCTGCAGAGTTGACAAGAGTCCGTGTAGAAGGTGATAGGCCGATGAAGAACGTCTGTATTTGCATCCATTGTGGTAGACCATGTTGAGGGCATTTTCGTAAAAGTTCCTTGAATCGGCCCCATGCTTCGTAGACCGTCTCGCCATCGAATTGATTAAAGTTGTTAATTTCGTTGCGAAGTTTTGCTATTTTTTCAAAGGGAAAGAATTTAGATAGGAATCTTTGAACTAATTCATTCCACGTTGTAATTGAATCCGGGGGTAAGGAATTTAACCAGTTTTTAGCGCGATCTCTTAGTGTAAAGGGGAACAACCTAACCCTAACAGCATCATCAGAAACATTATGATATTTAAACGTGCCACAGACCTCAACGAAGCTTGCAATATGATCTTTTGGATCCTCGTTAGGCAGACCACAGAATTGATACTGCTGGATCATTTGTATGGTTCCCGGCTTTATTTCAAAATTGTTGCACGTGATAGCAGGTTTCCGAATTGCTGATTGAATCCCGTCCATGGATGGCATAACATAATCGAGCAAAGTTCGCCGTTCGACCTCTGCCACTTCAACCCTCCGTTGTAGATTTGCGTTTTGATCATCTGCCATAATTGCTAGTTTTGTTTCCCTTCGATTTCGGCGACAGGTTCGTTCAATTTCAAGGTCGATAGGGATTAGGTTGGCAGTACCTAATTTTCGCATGCACCTGCAATGTGCAAATAATGTAATTTAAGCTTACAATAAAATAAAATAAAATAAATAAATAATAATAAAAAAAAAATAAATTAAAATTTCAAATATAAACTAAAATCAAATAATTCAAAAAAATAACAAAATTTATTCCCCGGCAACGGCGCCAAAAACTTGTTGCGAAAAATCGTTATACGCAAGTGTACGTGTCGCAAAAGTAATAAAGTGTATATAAAAGTACGAGTGTCGATCCCACGAGGAATAATTATGTTAAAAGTTGAATATCTAATTTCTAGTTTAATTTGAAAAGAAACAATAAATTTAGTGATTTGGATTTTTAAAACTAAAATAATTCAAATAAAATAAGTGAACAATTTAAATAAAATATTCTAAAATAAAGAAGTAAGATTATATGTTGAGAAAATCCAGGGTTCCGATTTCACTTAGCTAATCCTATTTATCAGACCTAATTCAAATAGTTAAATCCTATTTCTATGTGTTGATGGCAATTTCACGAAAATATTTATCAATCTCTCTCGAGCAAAGATAAACTTATTCAACTAACGAATTATCACCTCTCGGTCTCTAATCCTGAGAATTAATTGAATACATTAGGAACAAGAAATTATATTACCACTCAAACGCCCTAACTATCTCTAGCCTAGGGTCCTTTTTAAGGCAAAATATTCAGTGCACGGTTAAATTCTCCGCTCTCGCATCCCGAATCAACCTTAAAGTTCTTAGTTTTGGTGATCAAGCAAACCTAAGCATTACGTCCAGAATAGATTACTCAACACAGAACAGGAACAGGAAATTAAATACTTGAATTAAGAAAAATAAATAATCATAACTAGGCTACATCGAAACCCTAGAACAAACGTTTAGTTCATGCTAAAAGGTAAATAAACAACAATAATATTAAATAGTTGCATAATGAAACAGTGAAAGGAAAAAGAAAAGAAAATTGAAAATATCCTGATCGCCGACGAAAATCGCCTCTGTGATGCTCTCAGTCGCGGCCTCCTAATCAGACTCCAAGATCCCCCACAATTTAGGTCTGCTAGGTTTTTAATAGTTTCTTTTAACTTGATCAATGGTTGAGATTTAATTTTGCTTCAGATCAATGGCTCGGATTAAAACACGTTATCTTTCCATATAACAGTTGCTTGGCGATCGGTCTCTGGCTGTGTAAGGCGCACGGTCGCTGCATTCTTCTGCTCCATCTTCATGTAAATGTGTGGCAGCGATCAATCTCTGTAGTTTATAGGAATTGATCGCTTCCTCTTTTATGTGTAATGTAACATAGCGATCTATCTCTGGCAGTTGTAGAGATCGATCGCTGATTCTCTTTAAGTGCTTCAACCGTATCAGTGTAGCGGCGATCGATCTCTGCATTAGATGGAGATCGATCGCTGCTTGAAATTTATCCAATAGCAGTTCACTGGCTGGCGATCAGTTTCTGGACGGTTTAGAACTCGATCGCTGCTTGCTTCCTGTGGCGATTATAGTGTGTGGCGATCGATCTCTGTGAATTCATGGAGATCGATCGCCACTTCTCCTTCAATTCTCTTCATGTATGGCTACCGATCTCAAGATTGTTTGGAGATCAGTAGCCACTTCTTCTTTATTCAACATTTTCTTTCTGTTCCTATTTGTCTGCACACTCACGCAAATCTCGTCAAATTCTTCCAAATCACTTGAGTAAAACTTATCATTTCAAGTATTAAAGAATATAAATAAGTGCGTAAAATACACACTTATCAATGCGTTTAGCCAGTGATAGCAAACTGATGCTGAGTGGCCCACCTTAAAGCAGATTTTGCACTTAGGCTTGTTGGATCTGGGTCGTGGGCACCAGCTTGGGTTCGGATGAGATCCAAAAGCTGAACCACAAAAAAACTGATTCTATGGAAAAGCCGGTGTGAAAGTAGGTCGAAAATTTGGGGATTGATTGAATGATGGCTGAGAAGGGCAAAACGGCCTCTAAACGGTGGTATTGGCTTGAAGGGAGCTCGGAAGCTGTATCGATGTGTTCTGCTTTTCCAGGAGAAATTCATAGCCATAGAGAAGGCTTTGAATCTCCTCAATCGGTGGTTGGTCGGTTCGATTTGTGATGGAGGTGACAAATGGGTTATATTCACTACCTAAACCTCCAAGAAAATAGATGAGGTGATCGCAGTATGATACTGGTTCGCCAATGGCTGATAAAGTGTTGCATATTGATGTGAGTTTCTGTATGTATGCAGCGGCTGAAATGCCATCATTCGACAAATCGTGAAGCTGACTACGGAGTTCTGTTATTCTGACCAAAGAAGCTGAAGAGAACATTCGACCCAGTGCCAACCACATTTCCGTAGCAGAGTCTAAACTAACTATTTGGGGAAGAATTTCTTCAAAAAGAGAGGAAAAAATCTAACTCATGATGAGTCGATTATAACGTTGCCAAACTTGAAAATTTGGGTTTAATTGACTAGAAAGGGAATCAAGAAATTGAGGAAGAGGATAGGAACCATCCAGAATGTTGTCAATACCGTTAGCTATGACAACATTTAGGATTTGTGTTTTCCAAATAAGATAATTTGTGGAGTCCAATTTGATTGTTAGGGTTTGGTTCATTGAGGAGAAAGGAGAGAGGGTTGCTGTTTGAAGAGAATTTAAAATTGTCGAGCTTGAGGATGCCATTAGCTCTGATACCAAGATAGATTTTCAAAAAAGATGAGAAAGAAGAAGGTGAAGAAGAGAAGTTAAGAGAGAGAAGTTTCTGTTGAATGATTCCTCTGTTACTTTCACTATATCAAATCTATTGTTTACAATGTATATGTATATAACCTAAAAACTAATGAAGAGGGTAATTTTGTAAACAATTATAAAAGATGACTAAACTAACAAAAAGCTAATAAAAACAAATATGGAAAACAGTGCTGGAATTGTTATATGCTAACAAATATTATATTAACCTTTAAAAATTTACAACGTGATAATACACAACAAAGTCTCATTGTAACACGTCCTAAGTCTGGCCCGATTAGATTGGGATGGACCAAGGCTCGAGCCTTGTTAGGCCTATCCTAGATTGGGTGGTTGGGCCCACTGGGCTTAGACCCCATGTCAATTTGCAAGTCTAAATTGTTTATTTATGATACTTTGAAGTTTTTTTATGAATAGTAAACTTTGAGAGTTTTTTAAAAAAAAAATCAAAAATTTGGGGTTTAAATTAAAAATTTGGAGTTTATAAAAGGAGTGGAAAAAACGACCTCCTTTCATTGGTCAAGGAGAGCACAACATAGAGGAGAGAGAGTCAAGAGTCCGTTTTTGTCATTTTTCCATCAGATCAAAGTCTTTACGTTTTCTTTGTGTATTTGGCAATGATCTTCAAGGATATGTCATTTCTGACCTCTGTTTCATTAGTTTTTGTCTGATTTTCGTATTTCTCGTTAGATTGTGAGTTCAAAAAGTAGAAATCATTAGTTGAATCGACGTATTTTTGAGCCTTGAAATTGCTAGTATAAGTTTTAAATAGAGTTTTGGCATGGTTAGTCAAAAAAATTGAGTTTTCCGATCGATGGTCGATGAATATGATTTAAATTGTGACATAACAGAACATGATTTAAATTGTGACATAACAGAACATGATTTAAATTGCGACATAACAATGTGTTATGCCGGATAGTAAATAGGTCTTCTATTGCAAATTTAGTTTTGAGTTGAGCGATTAGGTCTTCCTAGATAACCGGGTCATTCCACTTGACTATTCTATCTAGATCCGACTCTAAATAGTGACTTATTGTTTTGAGAATCAATTTGTTTAAAATAAAACTGCATTATCATATATCAATCACATGTAAATACAACACGACAATACACAACAAAGTCTCGTTTTAACATGTTCCAACCTTGATTAGATAGGCTCGAGCTTTGCTAGGCCCACCTTAGATTGGGTGGTCGAGTCCGCTGGCCTTAGACTCCAAGCCAATATGCAAGTCCAATATTCAAAAGAGTCGATTGGAAGACCAGCCCGCATGATAAGCCCCGAGGTGGTCGACCTAGCTTTGTAATAACTTTTTTTTTCCTTTTCTATAAGCTATAAATTTGATTAAAGAGAATTTAACATGTAGCTTTACAATTAAGCCAAAATTCTGGTTGATTTGTAAAAGTTACCCACAAGAGTGAGGTGGGCAGTTCGAAGGTTGGTGAAATGTAGACTGTGTCTCCAACAGAGCATAAGAAATGAGCAGCTCCATACAGAGCAACATCATCTGCCGCCACTGCTGGCGCTGCTCCTGATGCCCCCCACTGCAATCTCAGATGCCTCTTGTAACCATGTCTATTATTAACATTCATGACTTGTGCTTTATTTGCTTTTTTGCTCTAGTGTTACGGCCTGGGGAATTTAAAGTGAAAAAGTTTTTGGTCAAGCTAGATCTTCCTTCTCTCTCTTCCCCCACAAGAAAGTGAAATAACATATACTTTGTCTCTCTAGATTCCTCTCTCTTTCTCTCTCTAACTCTGCCGGTGGGTCAGTCTATGTTTCTTTTGTTCGTATTCTCTAATATCCGGCACTACGATTGGAATAACCCAGGATCTGCTTTTTTAACATACTCATTCAGTCATTCTCCACCAACTCAAGGACTTCATCTCTGTCTTTGGCTATTCCCAAATGAAGATAGCCATGGCCAGAACTAGGAGCTCTAACAAGTCTCCAAAAGGCACTTCCACTGGACAGAAAAAGTTGGGAACGAAGAAGGGCTTGAAGCTCCAACCCTGAAATCTTCCTCTGAAGTTGCAGAGAAAGAAAAAGAAGAAGACGATCGACCTCAGCCGCAAGTTTTACTTCAAGGGTAGAGAAGAAAACTGCAGTAAATTGCAGTTTCAAGGCTCAAATCGGTGCTGACTGTGTTTGGCAAGAACAGAGGCAACCTCCCACTCGGGCTCGGCCCACGAGTGGTCGGAACCCTCTTCGGCTCCCGGCGAGGGTACGTTCATTTCGCGTTCCAGAAGGATCCGACTGCCCACCCTTCTCTGTTGATAGAGCTAGCCACGCCAATTAGTGGGTTGGTGAAAGAAATGGCGTCTGGGTTGGTTATAATTGCGTTGGAATGTGACAAAGCTAAAGAAGACGAGAAGAAGCCAGTGAGACTGCTAGAGGAGCCTGCTTGGAGGACGTTCTGCAATGGCAAAAAGTGTGGATTTGCAGCTAGACAAGATTGTGAACCGAAGGACTGGAAAATCTTAAAAGCTCTAGAGCCTATTTCAATGGAGGCCGGAGTTTTAGCCGGAAACGACGGAGAAGCTGAGCATGTACCGTTAGCTTATGAAGTTTTCTGCTGTTATGTATTACGTCAACCGATTGATCAAACTTCGACTTCGTCGACCGATTGTAAGAAAGATCGGACTTCGACGTCGACCGATTACACGAAAGACAGAAGCATTGACCGATCGCAAAAAGATTGCGATCGATCGCCCCTTATGCTTCTTGATTGTTTGGTTGACAGAGGCATCGCCGATCGATCGCTTCTCCTGAGTGATCGATCGGCGGTGCTCTGTTTTGCAAAGAATCTTTCCCTGAATAATCCAATTTTCTGAAAATCAAACGTCAAGCTTAAGTCCCACGTGATGTGGCCCTATAAATTCAAATCTTATTGGTTAAAAATTTGTATTAATTGCTTAATTTGATGGAAATCAAGCTTAATGAAGAATAAATAGAGAAATGGTCCTCTCTCTCTCTCTCGGATAAGAATGTACACAGTGGGTTTTCTCCATCAAGAACCACTGCTAAAGAAAACCTAAGGGAAAAGGGAGAGAAACTATTCCTTAAGCATGGACTCGGGTAAGTTAAATTCTTTCCTTGTGAATTGACGTATGTGAAAATCATTGATTCAACATATTGGCGTTTTTCTATAATGAAAAAGGAAGTGAAAAAATTAAGATACCATGAAGTTGTGATAATTCAAAAATAATGTTCATGTAAGAAAATTGATTGATATTTGTGAAAATTAATTAATTCATGATCTTGTAATTTCTCTGTTAAGAAAATAAGAGAAAATTAAAGCTAACATGTGGTATCAGAGAATGAGTTTTAGAACAGTTGATTTTCCATAATGAATAATCGTATATTTATCTGTTGTTTAATGATTGTTTTATGTTAAAATAAGGATGAATAATTGGTGAAATTAAGAAATTTCGGAATTATTGATTGTGATTGATCACTGTTTTTGATTGAAAATAATGAAATAATTCTTGATTTTGGATGTTTTTTGTGTGAATTAAGATATTATTAGTTTCGTGCTTATTTAATTTGATATCTGAATTATGTTTAATTCGTTAGTCACCAAAGTGACCGAATTATAAAGGTTTTTGCATATATCAAATTTATTAAAATCAATTACTCATGTTTTATGTGATGCTCGATAATGAACTCACATGATGAGAATTATAATTTTGACATGAGTATATTGATTTTCACGATTATAAAATATGTTGAATCGCCCAAAGGTGGATTGGTTATTTTATAATTGTGAATATGATTGTGGTAAGTTGATATGCCTTGAGTAAGTGTGTTTAGTATATCCAAAGATAAAGAACATGTCTATATCAAGTATGTTGATTACCAATTATGTGAAATTTAAGTTGAGCATCTTTATGATTATATATTATTGTGTCACCCAAAGAAGAACTTCAATATATATTTATGATTGTTTGATTGCCTTATGACTAAAAGCATTAAAGTTTGAGCATGATTTATATTTTGCAGCATCTATTCCTATTGCTCTTCATTCGCAAGCAGCGTCTGTTGTAAAGTTTTCTGGTCTAAATTTCTCTGAATGGTGCGAACAAATTCAGTTTCACCGTGGTGTTCTGGATCTTGATTTGGCACTTTTAACTGAGAAACCAGCTGCTATTACTGCAACTAGCAGTGATGATCAGAGATCTTCCTATAAAGCTTGGGAAAGATCAAACAGTCTGATCCTAATGTTTATGCGAATGACTGTATCCAACAACATCAAGTCCACATTTCCTAAAACTGAAAATGCTAAGGAATTTATGAAATTTGTGGAAGAATGTTCTCAGTTTGAATCGGCTGATAAATCACTTGCTGAAACACTGATGGGTACTTTGACTACCATGAAGTTTGATGGTTCTCGTACCATGCATGAACATGTTGTTGAAATGACAAACATGGCAGCAAGATTAAAGTCCATGAGAATGGAAGTGAATGAGAACTTCCTTGTGACATTCATCCTGAACTCCTTGCCTCCTCAATATGGCTCATTTCATATGAGCTATAACACTATGAGGACTAAATGGAATGTGCATGAATTGCAAAGTATGCTCATTCAAGAAGAAACAAGGCTTAAGAAACCAAGAACTCAAGTGGTCAATCTCATGAATTATGAAGGAGCTGGAAAGAAACTAGGAAATAAAAGTGGAAAGGGTAAGAAAAGACTATCATAGGTAGCTCAGTCCTCTTTCCAAATCCACAAGAATGAACAACGGAAAGATAAGTGTCATTTCTGTGGAAAGCAAGGACACTATCAGAAAGATTGCCTGAAACGTAAGGCATGGTTCGAAAAGAAAGGTAAGTCTAGTGCTTTAGTATGTTTCAAATCAAATTTAACTGAAGTTCCTTCTAATACTTGGTAGATTGATTCTGGTTGTACTACTCACGTTTCTAATACGATGCAGGGATTCTTTACGACCCAAACCATAAGCCAAAATGAAAAGTACATCTTTATGGGCAATCGGGTAAAAGTTCCAGTTGAAGCCATTGGAACTTACCGACTAATGCTAGACACTGGATATCAATTAGATCTTTTTCAAACTGTTTATGTTCCATATGTTTCTCGAAATCTAGTTTCATTATCGAAACTTGATACAGCTGGATATTCCTTTATGTTTGGGAATAAATGTTTCAGTTTGTATAAAGAGAATGTTCTTATTGGTACTGGTATTCTGTATGATGGTTTGTACAAGTTAAAACTTGATTATTGTTTTGCTACAACCTTGTAATTGAGCATCATAATATTGGAATGAAACGTGATTTAATGAATAAATGTTCTGCTTATTTGTTGCATAAACGATTGGGTCATATTTCCAAAGAAAAAATGGAAAGATTAATAAAGCAAGCAATCCTTCCAAATTTGGATTTTACTTATCTAAATATTTGTGTTAATTGTATTAAAGGAAAACAAACAAGAAACACAATTAAGAAAGTAACCACAAGAAGCAAACAACTTCTTGAAATTATACACACCAATGTATGTGGTCTGTTTGATGTTTCATCTTTTGGTGGAGAAAGATATTTTATCACCTTTATTGATGATCTTTCACGTTATAGATATATCTATCTACTGAATGAAAAATCTCAGTCAATAAATGCTCTCGAAGTGTTTATTACTGAGGTTGAAAAACAAGTAGATAGAAAAGTGAAAATTATTAGATCTGATAGAGGTGGTAAATATTATGGAAGTTATGATGAAAATGGACAATATTCAGGTCCATTTGCTAAATTCCTAGAAAGTCGTGGTATTTGTGAACAATACACAATGTCAGGAACACTAGAACAGAATGGTGTTGCAGAAAGGCGTAATCGTACTTTAATGGATATGGTTAGGAGTATGTTAAGTAATTCTTCTTTACTCTTGTCATTGTGGATGCATGCTTTAAAGACTGTTGTATATTTATTAAACATGGTTCCTAGTAAGGCAGTCTCAAATACTCCATTTGAACTGTGGACAGGAAGAAAACCCAGTTTAAGGCACCTGCGTGTTTGGGGTTGCCCAGTAGAACTAAGAATTTATAATCCACATGAAAGAAAACTAGATTCAAGAACAACCAGTGGTTTCTTCATTGGTTTTCCAGAAAAATCAAAAGGGTATAGATTTTACTGTCCTAGCCACAGTACGAGAATAATTGAAATTGGAAATGCTAGGTTCATTGAAAGTAGTGAGATCATTGGGAGTTTGGAACCACGTAAAGTGAAAATTCAAGAAGTTATGGTGCAAGTTCCAATACCTATAACTTCTGCTCAAGTTGTTGTTTTACCAGTTGTTGATCGTATTAATGATTCATATGAACAACAAATTAATGATCAAACTCCACATAATGAGGTTGTCACGAATGAACCTATAAGAGATGAACCACTAGAAATACCATTAAGAAGATCTATCAGAGAAAGAAGATATGCTATTTCGAATGATTATGTGGTTTATCTTCAAGAGTCCGAATGTGATTTAGGACTTGATGATGATCCAATTTCATTTTCACAAGCCATAGAAAATGAAAATTCTGATAAATGGTTAGATGCCATGAAAGATGAGTTAAAATCAATGGAACAGAATGAAGTGTGGGAACTCGTCGAATTGCCTGAAGGTTGTAAAAGAGTTGGGTGTAAATGAATCTTTAAGACCAAACGTGACTCTAATGGCAATATCGAACGAAATAAAGCCAAACTTGTTGCCAAAGATTTTACTCAGAAAGATGGCATTGATTACAAGGAAACCTTTTCTCATGTTTCGAAAAAGAATTCTTTCAGAATTATTATGGCAATGGTAGCTCATTATGATTTAGAGCCCCATCAAATGGATGTGAAAACTACCTTTTTAAATGGGAATTTAGATGAGGACGTTTATATGGACCAACCTGAAGGTTTTGTTGTTAAAGGACAAGAACACATGGTGTGTAAACTAAAGAAATCAATATACGAACTTAAACAAGCTTCCCAGCAATGGTATCTTAAGTTTAATGATACCATCACTTCCTTTGGATTTAAGAAAAACATCGTTGATCGGTGTATATATCTAAAGGTCAATGGGATTAAGTTTATATTTCTGATTCTGTATGTTGATGATATCTTGCTAGCTACTAATGATCTTGGCTTAATGTACGAAACCAAGAAATATCTCCATATGAACTTTGAAATGAAAAATATGGGAGAGACATCCTTTGTGATTGGAATCGAAATTGTAATACCCGGCTTTTCGGGATATTAATATTATATTATATGATGGCATTTTTTGTAAATATGTCAAAATAAGTCTGTTTTACAAAAAGAAAGCGTTATTAGAATCCTAACAATTAATTGGAATTTTAAGAAATTTGCGTGAATTTTCGGAGTAATAACACTATATTTCGAGTAATTACGTTTCTCGTAATATAAAGGACGTGTTAGTAAAAATAGTAAACGAGGTTCGTTTTGCAAACAGACAGTTTTAATAAATCCCAGATAATAATTCAGAGTTAATGGTGAAATAAGAAAATTTGGAGAAACCGAATCGCTAGCCAATTAACGAAACAAAGGACGAAACATAGAAAATCAAAGGAAGGGTAAAACGATAAATTGCCAAATCAAATTATAAAATAACAGAAACTTCTTTTCTTCTTCATTTTCTTCTCTGCTTCGTGAATCGCCAGAGAGCTTAGGCGATTTTTCCTCTCTGCCGTCGATGGCGATTCAACATTCTGACCTCTGTTTTTCCTCCGTTCGTCCTCCGTTCGTCCTCCGTTCTTCACGTTTTCTCCTCCAATCGATGCTCTAGGTATGAATCTATAGTTTTAGAGCGTTAGTTTTTGGTTTTTAGAAAGTTATACGTTTAGGTTATACGATTAGGGTTTTGTTAAAAACGCGATTTAGGGTTCGAAATCCATAGGTTTACCGCTGTTATCGATATAATGAACGTATTGAGTGTTATTGGACAAAGTTAGATTAAATTGTGAAAAATGTTAAAGTTTGAGAAATTTCGAGATTTAGGGAAAAACTCGTAATTTGGGATTTAAGGTGCCGAGCGTGTATTGCTCGAAGAAATAGCTCAATGAATTGGATTAGAACTTTTAGGAATTTCCTTAGTTAAGGTTTTGGTTAAATTTGGACGTTTAGTAGCTTAAACTAGTTTTAACAGCGAATGTTGTGTTTTGCCTCAAACAAACAACGCTCGTGGACGGAGCTTGAGCTGCAACGGACGCGAGGTAAGTTCTCGTGACTTGCTTGACCGATTGGTCTACACCGTACGTCGAGGTCGTCTCGAGGAAATTTGGTGACGTGTATGTTTAAATTGTTTTGGTTGGGTAGTTAGGATTAATTCTTTATAGGTTATGTCTTTAATTGCTTTTATTGTCTCGATGGTATGAATCATGTATGTTTACTTTGTGTCATATTGAACTGTTCACGCATCACGTGTTTTATAAGAGCATGAAAATGAATTTTCGCACGATGTTTTAAAGAAAAAAATGGCAATGCGGCCCGGAGGGGGGCTATTGATCTATTGTGTAGGCACGCAGGGGTCTGTCACAATACTGCATTTAACACGTACTCATACAGTTTATAGTTTATAGTTTATAGGTCATGCGAGTTGGGGCTCAGGCACGGCTGTACGTGTTGTAAGCGTGTACTCCCCTCCTCTAGCTGGAAAGAGTAGTCCGACCGCTGAATGTGCTCTCTCCAGTTAGGGGGTTAGGATCTCAGTGACACCCACAGAGTAAAGTAAAGTAAAGAAAATGATGCATGATTTATGAATTCATATGCACAGCATGCATTTACATTTACAAGAGCTTACTAAGATTTTTATCTCATAGTGTATCTGTATGGTGTAGGTGACCTCGATATAGGTAAGGACGAGATCCCTCCACCTGAGGAATGATGCAGTTGACGAAGGACAGCTTGCGTGGGTGTGCTGGCGCAGTCGATGCTTAACCTGACCCGTGGGGATGTATGTACGTGTTTTGAGGGTGTTGGGTTATTTTGGGAATTGTCGGGCTGTTGGTTGTATAGTTAAAACATTTTAGGATGCTTGGTTATGGATAGTTGATAGGTTGATATTTTGATGTTTTGAAGTTTTTTAAACGTTTTGGAAAACTCGTTTTGTAAATGTTTGGTATTAGGAAATGTTTGGTTTTTAAACATATCCACGCGAATTGTTTTTACGAAAACGGATTATGTTTTAATTGAGTTTTGAGTCGTTATTTCAGGCGATTGGTAAAATAAGAAATGGGTGGGATTATGAATGAGTGGTATTGATGATTATTGAATGATTTAGTGTTTATGTATATAAAGTAAGAGAATTGAGTACGCAGAGGAAAGGAGGAAAAGGAAAGAAAAGAAGAGAAGAGGGAAAAGGGAGCGCAGGTTCTTTGGAAATCCAGAGGACCTGGCGATCAATCGCCAGGCAGGGGCGATTGATCTCCCCTCCCTCTATCGCGCGATCGCCAAGGGTGGCGATCGCTGGGCAGGCAAGCGATCGCCGAAGGGCGATAGTTCGCTGGACACGATCGCCAAAGGGCGATCGTTCGCCATGCACCATCGCCCATGGGCGATCAATTGCCTGTTTTGGGCGACCGATCGCCCATGCAAAAAGGGACGCTTGTTCCCTTTTTGTCCCTGGTTTCGCTGGCCGATTGTGTTTTATTAAGTTTTATTGTTTTAAATGAATGTTTTAATTGTGTTTTCTTTAATTGTTTTACAGTTTTATTAAATGGTTTTCAAAATAGATTCGAACATTTTACAAATTTTAGTTTCCGCTTTAAATTCCGCTTAAATGCAATTAAAGTTATTAGGATAGAAAGAAAAAAAAAAAGAAAGAATAGAGAAATTTGGGTACAGTGTTAGGGTCGTCTCAGTTTATGGTGTCAGAGCCCCCGGGTTTTAAAATCGGTTCTGTAGACTGCTCGACTACACAGCCACTACGCGGACATCCTTTATCAACTGTAAGTATGTTTATAGCTTTATTTGATTTCATTTTATAGAGTATTTGTTTAACTTTTATAGGAGATATATATAAATATGGTGTGTCGAGGAAATGATCGAGACGATACGATAGATACCCTTAAGGACTTTATTGCCCAGCAGTCCCAGCATATGGAGCGACAGGCTCAGCAAATGGAGCGACAGTCTCAGCAGCTGGGTACTCTGATAGACCAAGAGGGCGTTAGAGCTCGAGAGACAGCTATTTCGGGTAACCGTGGGATGGAGAGATTTCAGAAGCTCCAACCCCCTATATTTAACGGACAGTCTACAGATCCCTCTTCAGCTGAGGAGTGGATTCGCACCATGGAGGATATGCTGGCGTATGCGAGCATTGAGGACGGAGAGAAAGTGGTGTTGGTGACTTACCACCAAGCGTTAGACGCTCGGTTTTGGTGGGATTCCATCAAGACGACCACCGATGTGACGATTATAGGTTGGGAGCGATTCAGAGAGTTGTTTTATGACAAGTATTTCAGCCATACCGTACGAGAGGCGAAGATGGTTGAATTTATGCAGTTACGGCAGGTTAGTTCTATTGCCGAGTATGTGAGGAAGTTTGAAGCACTGTCCCGATTCGCGCCATATCAAGTCAGCGTTAATGAGGACAGGGTACGCAGATTTTTACAGGGACTTGGCCAGGAATTTCGGATGCGTCTTACTATATCTGGGGTACGGAATGTATCCTATGACGAGATTGTGGCCAGAGCACTTGAGATAGAGGCAGTTGATCAGAGTTCTGCCAAACCGAGGTAGCCATCTAAGGACTTCTTCTGAGAGATTCACCCTCAGATCAAGAGCAAGGGCTGGTAATCGAGAGCACAGCCACAGCAACAACAGCAGAGAAGCGTTAAAAGGCCTTTAGAGGGAGGCAACGATCGAGGGAAAGGCAAGCAGGTACAAGGAGCTTCTCAGATACCTTTTTGCCCTAAATGCCAGAGGGATCACAGGGGCCAGTGCAGATTAGGCACGAATATGTGCTATTGGTGTGGAGACATGGGCCATTTTGTTAAAGACTGCCCGAAGCAGGGTCGAGATCAGTCAGGCAGTGATCAGAGAAGGATTATGCCGAGGATTTTTGCATTGATCGAGCCTGGTGATGTCGACGACGAGGCTCATCCCTCTGTGATAGCAGGTACTATATTGATTATGGGCACGGCTGTAACGACCCATATTCCCAGCAAAATATTGTCCGCTCTGGGGATTGGGCCGCAGCCCAATATCCTCCCCTCACGGCTTTGTTTGGCGAGAACTTCCCAGAAGGTCACCCAACCTGGAATTGCTCTCGCCGAAGCACTTTTAACTTCGGAGTTCTTATGGGATCCATTGCCAATTGTGCTCCAAAACGCGTCTTGCTATCTTGGGAGGGTCTCTTTACATATGTTTCATTTCCACATACTTCTCCAAGCGATGTGGGATTGTGACGACCCCCTTTCTACGATCGAACCCTCTGACCCAAGTCCAACCCGGGATCCACAGAGTTTTAACCCAGCACGTCACCCTCCGGCCCAAGTCCCGCTCAGGATTCGCGTAGCACTGGGTGGTTCTTCCTCATACATGTCCATTAGGGTCATCACAACGGCTGTTTTTACTTTGATGGATACGGGAGCTACGCACTCTTTCGTATCGACTGCATGCATGACTAGATTGGGATTAGAGTATGAGTTAGCTGGGGTCGAGTATAGAGTGATGCTGCCTTCAGGAGAACATATGCAGTCAGAACGTATTCTCCAGGGCAATGTCATCTCGGTGGGGGATATTACCCTTTATGCTCGTTTGATAGTTATGAGCATAGAGCGGTATGATCTTATCTTAGGGATGGACTGGCTTTCGCAGCACTTCGCCACCATCGACTGTCGATCTGGGATTGTGACCTTTCGACCCCCGGGTAAAGCCAAGTTTTCTTATTAGACGATGAACCGATTGAGTGGATCGCCTATTTATTATTCCATGAAGGTCAGCGAGCAGTTTAAAGGTGAGTGCTCTATTTATTTGGCCGCAGTATTTGATATTCAGTTGCTTAGTGAATTAAAGCCGAGTGACATTCCTATCGTCAGAGAATTCTCTGAGATCTTCCTTGATGATCTCCCTGGTTTACCGCCAGACCGGGAGATTGAATTTACTATTGATGTCTATCCAAACACCGCGCCAAGATTTAAAAATCCGTACTGGTTGGCATCAGCCGAGTTGAAAGAACTGAAGACTCAGCTTGACGAGTTATTGGAGAAGGGTTTTATTCGACCTAGTGTTTCACCCTGGGGTGCGCCCGTTCTATTCGTCAAGAAGAAAGACGGAACCCTCAGGATGTGCGTGGATTACAGAGAGCTGAATAAGCTTACAGTGAAGAATAAGTATCCACCGCCCCAGATTGATGATTTATTTGATCAGCTGCAAGGTGCCCGAGTATTTTCGAGGATTGATCTACGCTCGGGTTACAATCAGTTGAAGGTCCAGAAGGAAGATGTACCGAAAACGGCATTCCGAACGAGGTACGGGCATTATGAGTTCCTTGTTATGTCTTTTGGACTCACTAATGCCCCTGCAGCGTTTATGGATTTGATGAACCGTGTATTCAAGGAGTACCTGGACAAGTTCGTTGTGGTTTTCATTGATGATATATTGATTTATTCTAAAACAAAAGAGAAGCATGAAGAGCAATTGAGGATTGTTCTCGGAATTCTACAAAGACACCAGCTTCATCCGAAGTTCTCTAAATGCGAGTTTTGGCTGGATCGAGTCAGTTTTCTTGGCCACATCATATCAGAAGAAGGGGTTTCTGTAGATCCGAGCAAAATCCAGGTGGTCAGAGATTGGCCACAGCCTAAAAACGTACGTGAAGTACGTGGAATTCTCGGATTAGCTGGCTATTATCAGAAGTTTATAGAGGGACTCTCGAAGATTGCAGTTCCTCTTTCGCGCTTGACTCGGAAGAATGAGAAATTTGTATGGTCGGCTGCTGTGATAACAGTTTTATGGAGTTGAAGCAGAAGTTGACCACAGCTCCAGTGTTGACGTTGCCTGTTGAAGGTGACAAATTTAGTATTTATTGCGATGCATCTGGAGTTGGACTCGGTTGCGTATTGATGCAGGAAGGAAAGGTTATCGCGTATGCTTCTCGGCAGCTGAAGCCGTACGAACAGAACTATCCTACGCATGACCTGGAGTTAGTAGCCGTGGTCTTCGCACTGAAGATATGGAGACATTATTTATATGGGCAGCAGTGCGAAATATTTTCTGACCACAAGAGCTTAAAGTATTTATTTACACAAAAGGAGCTTAATATGCGACAAACAAGGTGGCTGGAGTTCGTAAAAGACTATGATTTCGATATTAAATACCACCCAGGAAAGGGGAACAAGGTCACTGATGCTCTGAGCCGAGTGCCTTCTGCTAGTCAGCCTTCACTTGCAGCGTTGTCAGTTACACTGCAGTCTGAGATTGAGAGGTTCGATGTGGAGATAGTGGCAGAGTTGTCCAGTATGCTCACCAACATTTCTCTCAGACCGACTATTCTGGATAGGATACGCGAAGCTCAGCAGAGTGATATGGAGGGTGAGGAGCTTCGACTGAGCATGACATCTGGAGACTTATCGGATTTTCATTTATCAGATGACGGTATTCTAAAGTTCAGGCATAGGTGGTACGTGCCTGACGACGAGGAGCTGAAGAAAGAGATATTGGCTGAAGCACATTCTTCGGCATATTCTGTACACCCAGGAAGTACTAAGATGTACCGGGATTTAAAGCAACATTTCTGGTGGCCGAACATGAAGAGGGTGGTTGCCAAGTACGTTGAGACCTGTTTAGTGTGTCAACAGGTAAAGGCAGAGCACCAGAGACCGGCCGGAACATTACAGCCACTGCCGATTCCAGAGTGGAAATGGGAGTAGATCTCCATGGATTTTATTGTGGGGCTCCCGAGGACAACGAAAGGACAGGACGGCATCTGGGTGATTGTGGACCGATTGACAAAGTTGGCTCACTTCTTAGCTGTGAAGATGACGTCTTCGATGGATCAGCTCGCAGAGCTTTATGTGCAGGAGATTGTGAGATTTCACAGAGTACCAGTTTCGATTGTCTCAGACAGAGATCCGAGATTTACATCGAAGTTCTGGAAGAGTCTGCACAAAGCTATGGGGACTCAGCTTAATTTCATCACGGCATTTCATCCTCAGACTGATGGACAGACAAAGAGGACTAATCAGATTCTCGAGGATATGCTCAGAGCCTGTGTGCTGGAGTTTCAGGGATCGTGGAGCAGGTATTTGCCACTGATGGAGTTCTCCTATAATAACAGCTTCCAGACTACCATCGGCATGGCTCCGTACGAAGCGCTGTATGGTCGGAAGTGTAGGTCTCCGTTCTATTGGGACGAGGTTGGCGAGGCCAGCATCGTTGGTCCTAAGATTCTACAGCAAACGGCATAGACGATTGCCGTTATCCTACAGCGTATTGAGATAGCTCAGAGCCGACAGAAGAGCTATGCTGACACGAGACGGCGAGAGCTAGAGTTCGAAGAAGGTGATGAAGTTTATTTGAAGATTTCTCTGTTTAAGGGAGTTATGCGATTCGGAAGGAGGGGTAAGTTAAACCCTCGTTATGTGGGGCCCTTTCCTATTCTGAAGAGGATCTGGAAGATGGCGTACCGATTAGAGCTTCCGGCTTCTATAGAGGGTATCCACGATGTATTTCATGTATCTATGCTTCGGAAGTGTTTACGCGATCCGTCGCATGTCGTGGAGGCTAGAGAGATCGAGGTACAGCCTACCTTGACTTATGAGGAGAGGCTGGTACGTATTTTGGAGTCTTCCATCAAAATTTTGCGCAACAAAGAGATTCCGCTAGTCAAAGTCCTATGGCGGAACCACGAGGTGGAAGAGGCTACGTGGGAGCGGCAGCAGGATATGATGGCTAAGTATCCTGAGTTATTTGTATAGTTAAATTTTGTGGACAAAATTCTAAATAAGGTGGGTGGAATGTAATACCTGGCTTTTCGGGATATTAATATTATATTATATGATGGTATTTTTGTAAATATGTCAAAATAAGTCCGTTTTATGAAAAGAAAGTTTTATTAGAACCCTAACGATTAATTGAAATTTTAAGAAATTTGCGTGAATTTTCGGAGTAATAACACTATATTTCGAGTAATTACGTTTCTCGTAATATAAAGGACGTGCTAGTAAAAATAGTAAACGAGATTCGTTTTGCCAACGGACAGTTTTAATAAATCCCAGATAATAAGTCGGAGTTAATGGTGAAATAAGAAAATTTGGAGAAACCGAATCGCTAGCCAATTAACGAAACAAAGGACGAAACAAATAGAAAATCAAAGGAAGGGTAAAACGGTAAATTTCCAAATCAAATTATAAAATAACAGAAACTTCTTTTCTTCTTCATTTTCTTCTCTGCTTCATGAATCGCCAGAGAGCTTAGGCGATTTTTCCTCTCTGCCGTCGACGGCGATTCAACATTCCGACCTCCGTTTTTCCTCCGTTCGTCCTCCGTTCGTCCTCCGTTCTTCACGTTTTCTCCTCCAATCGACGCTCTAGGTATGAATCTATAGTTTTAGAGCGTTAGTTTTTGGTTTTTAGAAAGTTATACGTTTAGGTTATACGATTAGGGTTTTGTTAAAAACGCGATTTAGGGTTCGAAATCCATAGGTTTACCGCTGTTATCGATATAATGAACGTATTGAGTGTTATTGGACAAAGTTAGATTAAATTGTGAAAAATGTTAAAGTTTGAGAAATTTCGAGATTTAGGGAAAAACTCGTAATTTGGGATTTAAGGTGCCGAGCGTGTATTGCTCGATGAAATAGCTCAATGAATTGGATTAGAACTTTTAGGAATTTCCTTAGTTAAGGTTTTGGTTAAATTTGGACGTTTAGTAGCTTAAACTAGTTTTAACAGCGAATGTTGTGTTTTGCCTCAGACAAACAACGCTCGTGGACGGAGCTTGAGCTGCAACGGACGCGAGGTAAGTTCTCGTGACTTGCTTGACCGATTGGTCTACACCGTACGTTGAGGTCGTCTCGAGGAAATTTGGTGACGTGTATGTTTAAATTGTTTTGGTTGGGTAGTTAGGATTAATTCTTTATCGGTTATGTCTTTAATTGCTTTTATTGTCTCGATGATATGAATCATGTATGTTTACTTTGTGTCATATTGAACTGTTCACGCATCACGTGTTTTATAAGTGCATGAAAATGAATTTTCGCACGATGTTTTAAGGAAAAAAAATTGCAATTCGGCCCGGAGGGGGGCTATTGATCTATTGTGTAGACACGCAGGGGTCTGTCACAATACCGCATTTAACACGTACTCATACAGTTTACAGTTTATAGTTTACAGTTTATAGGTCATGCGAGATGGGGTTCAGGCACGGCTGTACGTGTTGTAAGCATGTACCCCCCTCCTCTAGCTGGAAAGAGTAGTCCGACCGCTGGATGTGCTCTCTCCAGTTAGGGGGTTAGGATCTCGGTGACACCCGCAGAGTAAAGTAAAGTAAAGACATTGATGCATGATTTATGAATTCATATTCACAGCATGCATTTACATTTACAAGAGCTTACTGAGATTTTTATCTCATAGTGTATCCGTATGATGTAGATGACCTCGATATAGGTGAGGACGAGATCCCTGCACCTGAGGAATGATGCAGTTGACAAAGGACAGTTTGCGTGGGTGTGCTGGCGCAGTCGATGTTAACCTGACCCGTGGGATGTATGTACGTGTTTTGAGGGTGTTGGGTTATTTAGGGAATTGTCGGGCTGTTGGTTGTACAGTTAGAACATTTTAGGATGCTTGGTTCTGAATAGTTTATAGGTTGATATTTTGATGTTTTGAAGTTTTTTAAACGTTTTGGAAAACTCGTTTTGTAAATGTTTGGTATTAGGAAATGTTCAGTTTTTAAACATATCCACGCGAATTGTTTTTACGAAAACGGATTATGTTTTAATTGAGTTTTGAGTCGTTATTTTGGGCGATTGGTAAAATAGGAAATGGGTGGGATTATGAATGAGTGGTATTGATGATTATTGAATGGTTTAGGGTTTATGTATATAAGGTAAGAGAATTGAGTACGCAGGGGAAAGGAGGAAAAGGAAAGAAAAGAAGAGAAGAGGGAAAAGGGAGCGCAGGTTCTCTGGAAATCCAGAGGACCTGGCGATCAATCGCCAGGCAGGGGCGATTGATCGCCCCTCCCTCTATCGCGCGATCGCCAAGGGTGGCGATCGCTGGGCAGGCAAGCGATCGCCGAAGGGCGATCGTTTGCTTGACAAGATCGCCGAAGGGCGATCGTTCGCCGTGCACGATCGCCCATGGGCGATCGATCGCCTGTTTTGGGCGACCGATCGCCCATGCAAAAAGGGACGCTTGTTCCCTTTTTGTCCCTGGTTTCGCTGGCCGATTGTGTTTTATTAAGTTTTATTTTTTTAAATGAATGTTTTAATTGTGTTTTCTTTAATTGTTTTACAGTTTTATTAAATGGTTTTCAAAATAGATTCGAACGTTTTACAAATTTTAGTTTCCACTTTAAATTCCGCTTAAATGCAATTAAAGTTATTAGGATAGAAAAAAAAAGAATAGAGAAAATTGGGTACAGTGTTAGGGTCGTCTCAGAAATATTCCAGAATAGATCACAAGGATTGTTGGGAATTTCTCAGAAAGCCTATATTAATAAAGTTCTAGAGAGATTAAGAATGGACAAGTGTTCGGTAAGTGTTGTTCCAATTCAGAAAGTAGATAAATTTAATCTCAATCAATGTCCAAAGAATGAATTGGAACGTACACAAATGAAAGATATTCCTCATGCTTCTATTGTGGGCAGTTTGATGTATGCACAGACTTGTACCAGACCTGACATTAGTTTTACTGTCGGAATGCTGGGATGATATCAAAGTAATCCAGAGATAGAGCATTAGAAAGCTACAAAGAAAGTATTGAGGTATTTACAAGGAACGAAAGATCACATGCTCACTTATAGAAGATTTGATTATCTTGAAGTAATTGGATATTCAGATTCTGATTATGCTGGATGTGTGGATACTAGAAGATCCACGTTTGGCTATTTGTTCCTTTTAGCCGATGGTGCAATCTCATGGAAGAGTGCAAAGCAGTCTGTCACTGCTACGTCCACTATGGAAGCTGAATTCGTGGCATGCTTTGAGGCCACTATTCAGGGTTTATGGCTGCAAAACTTTATTTCAGGACTTGGAATTGTTGACATTATTGCCAAGCCGCTGAAAATTTATTGTGACAACTCCGCAGCAATCTTCTTTTCTAAAAACGACAACTATTCCAAAGGTGCAAAACATATAGAGTTGAAATACTTGGCCGTTAGAGAAGAAATTCAGAAACGAAGAGTATCAATAGAACACATAAGCACCAACCTTATGATTGCGGATCCATTGACTAAAGGATTGCCACCGAAGACATTTACAGAACATGTCGAACGAATGGGCATTTCCGAAGGTTAACTTTATGTTTATGTTTGTGTTCTTTATGTACTTGACACTCTTGAGCTCATGTATGGATAGTTTCTGATAAACACTTATGAATCCTGTTTAATTATGTTGAATGCAGTCATAATGACATTATGAACTAATCAAGTTATAAACATGCTTTGTCTTTGACAAAGACACTAATGTGGACAAGTATGTTATTCCTTCTTATAGATCATATTGAGTATATAATTAATAATGGGATACATGGAAGGGACTGTGTCGTTATAATTGACATACAACCGCTATGATCCATATTAGTTGTATACTGAATAATGATGTTATGTTTAATCAATATTATGATGGATTTGATAATGTCATACGGGCCAAGTGGGAGACTGTTAGCATCTGAAGTTTTCTGCTATTATGTATTACGTCGACCGATTGATCAGACTTCGACTTCGACGACGGATTGTAAGAAAGATCGGACTTTGACTTCAACCGATTACACGAAAGACAGAAGCATCGACCGATCGCAAAAAGATTGCGATCGATCGCCCCTTATGCTTCTTGATTGTTTGGTTGACAGAGGCATCGCCAATCCATCATCTCTCCTGAGCGATCGATCAGCTGTTCTCTGTTTTGCAAAGAATCCTTCCCTGAATAATCCAATTTTCTAGAAATCAAACGTCAAGCTTAAGACCCACGTGATGTGGCCCTATAAACTCAAATCCTATTGGTTAAAAATTTGTGTTAATTGCTTAATTTGATGGAAATCAAGCTTAATGAAGAATAAATAGAGGAATGGCCCTCTCTCTCTCTTGGATAAGAACGTACACAGTGGGTTTTCTCCATCAAGAACCACTGCTAAAGAAAACCTAAGGGAAAAGGGAGAGAAACTATTCCTTAAACATGGACCCGGGTAAGTTAAATTCTTTCCTTGTGAATTGACGTATGTGAAAATCATTGATTCAACTTACTGATGTTTTTCTATAATGAAAAAGGAAGTGAAAAAATTAAGATACCATGAAGTTGTGATAATTCAAAAATAACGTTCATGTAAGAAAATTGATTACTGTTTGTGAAAATTAATTGATTCATGATCCTATAATTTCTCTGTTAAGAAAATAAGAGAAGATTAAAGTAAACATGTACATGAGGGCTAAGTTCGAGAGAATCGTAGGTTCGAAGGTTTCTGAAGCATTCTACATGATGAACCCATATAGCAATGGCGCTCCTGAGCTCAGTATCTATTTGCTCAGACTCTAATCCGCCATTGAAGAGTCAAAATTATCTCAACTTTTCTCTTTTACCCTTCCAAAATCAACTCCTGAAATGCTTGATTGGTTTTGAATCATGAATCTGGGACTGTGTTTTCTGTATTTTTTTTTTGCATTTTGTATTTTGTATTCTGTTAGTGTAAGACTGTAAGTGGGGGAAAGAGGATAAATACATTAGAAACATTGTGGGAGAAGGGGGGTGGTGAAGGTGTATATTAATAGTTTTTGTTCAATCCTTGATCATGTATTCTTGGATTTTCTGTGCCTTTGATCTTTCTTCCACAATAACACTCCATTAGTTTTCAATCATTACTTTCTTGTGGGAAATAATCCCAATGAAATTAAAATAAAGCAAAAAAATGGAAAAAAGACAAAATGCCCTGCATTTTACTTTTTTAAACTCGTTAGTTTCCTCAGTAGTTTGTAAGCAGCTGCGGCTGCGGCTGCAGCTCTCCCCTAGTTTTAAGGCTTTCACGCTTTGCCTTTATTGGCTGAGACGATGATGTGACAATAAACTCTTGCAGAGTGTGGATTACAAGTTATTTCTTCTTCTTCTTCCACAATGATATTCTCGTGATATACACTTATGAATCCTATTTAATTATGATGAATGTATTCATAATGACATTATGAACTAATGAAGTTATAAACATGCTTTGTCTTTGACAAAGACACTAATGTGGACAAGTATGTTATTCCTTCTTATAGATCATATTGAGTATATAATTAATAATGGGATACATGGAAGGGACTGTGTCGTTATAATTGACATACAACCGCTATGATCCATATTAGTTGTATACTGAATAATGATGTTATGTTTAATCAATATTATGACGGATTTGATAATGTCATACGGACCAAGTGGAAGAATGTTAGCATCTGAAGTTTTCTGCTGTTATGTATTACGTCGACCGATTGATCGGACTTCAACTTCGTCGACCGATTGTAAGAAAGATCGGACTTCGACTTCGACCGATTACACGAAAGACAGAAGCATCGACCGATCGCAGAAAGATTGCGATCGATCGCCCCTTATGCTTCTTGATTGTTTGGTTGACAGAGGCATCGCCGATCGATCGCCTCTCCTGAGTGATCGATCGGCTGTGCTCTGTTTTGCAAAGAATCCTTCCCTGAATAATCCAATTTTCTGGAAATCAAACGTCAAGCTTAAGACCCACGTGATGTGGCCCTATAAACTCAAATCCTATTGGTTAAAAATTTGTGTTAATTGCTTAATTTGATGGAAATCAAGCTTAATGAAGAATAAATAGAGGAATGGTCCTCTCTCTCTCTCGAATAAGAACGTACACAGTGGGTTTTCTCCATCAAGAACCACTGCTAAAGAAAACCTAAGGGTGAAGGGAGAGAAACTATTCCTTAAGCATGGACCCGGGTAAGTTAAATTCTTTCCTTGTGAATTGACGTATGTGAAAATCATTGATTCAACATACTGACGTTTTTCTATAATGAAAAAGGAAGTGAAAAAATTAAGATACCATGAAGTTGTGATAATTCAAAAAAAACGTTCATGTAAGAAAATTGATTGATGTTTGTGAAAATTAATTGATTCATGATCCTGTAATTTCTCTGTTAAGAAAATAAGAGAAAATTAAAACTAACATGTACATGAGAGCTAAGTTCGAGAGAATCGTAGGTTCGAAGGATTCTGAAGCATTCTACATGATGAACCCAGATAGCAATGGCGCTCCTGAGCTCAGTATCTATTTGCTCAGACTCTAATCCGCCATTGAAGAGTCAAAATTATCTCGACTTTTCTCTTTTGCCCTTCCAAAATCAACTCCTGAAATGCTTAATTGGTTCTGAATCATGAATCTGGGTCTGTGTTTTCTGTATTTTTTTTGTATTTTGTATTTTGTATTCTGTTAGTGTATGACTGTAAGTGGGGGAAAGAGGATAAATACATTAGAAACATTGTGGGAGAAGTGGGGTGGTGAAGGTGTATATTAATAGTTTTTGTTCAATCCTTGTTCATGTATTCTTGGATTTTCTGCTGCTTTTGATCTTTCTTCCACCATAACACTCCATTAGTTTTCAATCATTACTTTCTTATGGGAAATGATCCCAATGAAATTAAAATAAAGCAAAAAAAATGGAAAGAAGACAAAATGCCCTGCATTATACTTTTTTAAACTCGTTAGTTTCCTCAGTAGTGTGTAAGCAGCTGCGGCTGCGGCTGCAGCTGCAGCTCTCCCCTAGTTTTAAGGCTTTCACGCTTTGCCTTTATTGGCTGAGACGATGATGTGACAATAAACTCCTGCAGAGTGTGGATTACAAGTTATTTCTTCTTCTTCTTCTTCCACAATGATATTCTCGTGACGGCGACTTCTGGCGAGAAAAACCAGGCTATGGTCCCAAAAAAATCACAAATAAGAACGTGCTGATGTACTCATAAACCCAAAATCAAATCCTAAAACCTTTCCAGTAATTTAGTTTTTGGAGTACCTTAAGAAGCAGAGAAGGAGCTGCATTAGACTGATTAGCAACAAAACTTCTAGTTTTCCTTCCATTTAGAGTAGCCACATATGAACTATTAGCTACAGTTATGTCCCAAAAGCTTCGTTTTTTGGCTGCCGGAGCCAAGGACTTAAACCGATGACTCGGGCCTCTCAACTCACCAGTGGAGGTCTCCTTTGGCCTCAAACTACCCTTTTGACTACTTTCTTTATGCCTTCCTTCCCGGCCCTTCCATCTCCCAATTGTTTTTCACATTTCTTCGAAAGATCTTTGATAATATCGTCTTTCTGCTTCAATTGCAAGACGTGATCTTTCTTCATCCTCTCGAGTTCTGCTTCTAATGCTTCCACAGTTCTATGAAGCTCTCTTCCTGCTTCATCTCTTTTCTTTGAATTCGGAGTAAAACAATTATGAGCTAAGAAAGAAGATCTTGGTTTTTGCTTTTCGGGTGGTCGAGCCGAAGATGGAGGAGTTAACATAGATGTGACCAAAGAAGGTGTTGAAGAAGCATTTGCTGCCAGTGACTGTCCCTGGAATGTGAGTAACTTCTGCTTCTGGCTAGCCAATTGCACCCTCAATTCACGATTCTTTTTCTGCAATTCGAGCAATAGCTTGGCCTACTCAGATGCTGATCCGGGTAATTTCACTACTTCTTCATTTTCCTCTGCAGCCTGTGTTCATGTAAAATCATAAAAAGATGAACACAAACCAATTTCAAAGCAAGTGTGTTTATCATTATGAGTCGAACAATCCGAAGCGATAAATCACTTTTATGAACTAAATTTATCAAACAGTTGTTTTTTTGTAATTGATGATTATTTTAACAGCACAGCTAACGTAACAAGTGATTATAACTCGAGATGATCCAGGCTAAACAAACCCAACTAACTCTTTATAAGTCTAATCTCAATAACTATGACTATCTACACAAAAACTAAAAGAATTCATATGAAGAAAAAGTTAGGTCTAAAAACCTTGGTTCTGATCTCCTTCGCTCGATCTACCCAATGAAGCGCGTTTTGAGTCTCGCCAAACGATAGATAGCTTGGGCTGATATTAGCAATCATGACAGTGTTACAATCTCCTCCCAGTGAGTCTTTGAGAAGTTGAGTAAGTTTTGAGTTTCTAAAGGGTATGTGTTTCTTGCCTTCAACTAGTGCATTTATACAGCTGCTTAGTGCAAGCAATGACCTTTTTATATTAGTACCCTCTAGAGACCGAATGGTTAACTGATCAGTCGCAAGAGCTCTTTCCGACCTGCAAGATCGATTAGCGAGAGTTTACCTACTTTGTTAATGACATTCATTCCCATGTCTTTCACTCGATATTCAACCATCACCTGTAAGTGACATTAGGTAGCAAGAAAACTAGTGAGAAGTTACCAAGTGTAAAGTGTGATTTAGACTCGAATCTCAAGGGTTGTTTACATTGGACAATTTGGACTTTTTTTTAAAAAAAAAATAGATATCAATCTTTTGACTATCGATAAATATACTCGCAGTGTTATTCAATCTCTTAAATTCATCACGTGAACTGCACATGACATACTTTTTTATAATTCAATTTTTAATGAATCTCATCTATTCTACTTACTAAGAATGACGATTTCTCAATTGTTTCTTTCACACATGTGTTGCAATTATTCGATATTAAACTAGATAACATAATGCATGATTTTCTGAAAGGTCTAAAAGTGAGTTCGAATATTAAAAAAAAATTCATCAAGTGCATTCTATGTAATGAATTTAACATATTAAATAACAAGAAGAGAATATTTGCTAATAATAACCAAAAGATTAAGTTCGAAAGAAAAATTTGAAGTATCCTGTGTAAATGGCTCTGAAGTTCAGTGTTTAGTCCAAGACTGATCATTTAGAAGATACAAATGTTTGAAATTAGTGGTTATACATGAGCAGAATCTACCTACCTGCAAAATAGCGTGGGAGCGTGACGAGGTTTCGTTCATATGGGTCGGTTCAGTGGTTCTGTTAAGACTTCCTTGCTGAAGTAAAGCCATCACCTGAAGAAACATAACAAATTCAATCAAAAAAAAAAGGTGGAAAGAAAATACTTCATCTGTGGAATAAGCTCTGTACTGTGTAAGACCTGCAGCAACAATTCCCTGTAACATATGACAAACAGTTCATTTGAGATATTACTATAGTGTTCTTGGAATGTAGAAAATCGAGCAGTGTTTAGAGGAAGAATTACTTGTTTATCTTCTCTAAAAGCAAGTGGTCTTCATGAGCGAGGAAGTCTCTGACTGTTTCGTTGTAGACCTCTATGTAGGAGAGATGAACGACATAATTTCCATCGCAACTCCTTTGCCTAATCTGGATGAAAAGGTCCTTAATTGCTAAAACTATCACTCCTGGATTTTCAACTGTTCCAAGCATTATGTAAGTTTTTCCGGCTCCTGTGGCACCATAGCAAATTACTGTGCCATTCCTTCCTTGTAGAACTTCTTCCACGAGCTCAGTAGTTCTGCATTTTCAAATTTTCCCAGTACCCACCATTAGTACTAGGTTTGTAAGAAAAACAAAGGGGTTGACTGATAAAAGAGAGTAGGTTTGCAAGTAAAGAAACATATTTGATGCCATTTCATTGTGAAGTTTCAGAAAACATCCTTAAAGACATCACAATCTCATCGCCAGAAAGATACCAGTTTCAGAAAATACTAAAAATCATAGGGAATGGGTGTGTAAACATTTGGAATCTACTGAGAAAACTCCTAATTGATCAAGCATACTCACGTTGTGGAGTAAACTTCCTGCTGGGAAGTGGTTTCTGGAAAGCAAGCATCGAAGGTAAAATGGCGTTCTCTTAGTCTTTTGAGTCTCAAATAATCGTTTTCATGAGAGAATTTTGTAAAGTAAACTTCTATCCTGTTCAACATCTTTACACAACAATGCGAACTGTCGTGGAACCCGACTGAATAACCGGAATATTTCAATATTACACAGAAAAGAATCGGAAGTTTCTCAAAAAGGAATTCATTCAACGGAATCCACGTTCTTACAACCCGAATCTACGTAAACGAAAAACTAATAGGAAAATAGTAAAAGACGACAAAACATTCCTCCCCTTCTCTCCTCTGCCCTGCCTCTTTTATTCTCCTCCTTCTAACGACTTTAGATTCCATTTCCCTTCAAATGGACTTCTTTCTCTGGATCTTACTCCGAGTCTTTCTGGTAGCCCAACTTCGGAGTCCTAGCTTAGGCCCAGCTAGATCTTGACTTCCCTGACAGGCACTCCCCTTGAAACAACCTTGTCCCCAAGGTTGAAAATCTGGAAATTGAGAACGCGCCACTTCAGCATCCATCCACGAAGCAGTTCTTCCTAGTGAATGAGCCATTGCGTCACCGGAATATTACCACGCCGAACTACCTATGTTTGAAGTACTAACCGAGGAGTGTGAACGTCTTTGGAAGCTGTAAATTCTGGTGGCAACGTTGAGGATGGAATAGAAAGCTTGCCAATAACCTTCTTAAGAAGAGAAACGTGAAAAACGGGATGCAAGCGTGCACCCTCCGGTAAAGCCAGTTTGTATGCCACCTTACCCTGGCGAGCCAGAACCTGAAAGGGACCGAAATAGCGAGGAGCTAACTTAAGGCTGGATCGGTCCGAAACCGATTTCTGGCGATAGGGTTGAAGTTTAAGAAACACCCAATCACCAACCTCAAAATGTCGTTTTGTTCTATTCTGGTCGGCATAAACCTTCATTCTGTTTTGTGCCTCTGCGATGTTAGCCTTTAAAAGAGTATTCATCATATGCCGCTCATGCAAAAATTCATCCGCTGATAGAGACTTGGTTGGAAAATAGGGTCATAACGCCAGCCGAGGGGGAGCTGTGCCAAACAAAGCTTCAAAAGGAGTCATTTTTATTGCTGAATGGAAAGTAGTATTATACCACCACTCGGCCAAAGGCAGCCATTGACGCCAAGAAGCCGATCTCTTGAAAGTCATGCACCAGAGATACATCTCCAGGCATTGATTCACGCGCTCTGTTTGACCATCTGATTCCGAGTGGTATGCAGTAGAAAGATGTAGCGCGGCCCCCAAGGAAGAAATGAGTGATTGCCAGAATCCAGAAAAAAAGATGGGGTCTCGGTCGGAAACAATAGAAAGAGGCAACCCATGGAGCTTATAAACATTATCGAGAAAAATATTGGCTACCTGAATCGCGGTAAAGGGGTGCTGGAGAGCCATAAAATGCGAGTACTTAGTAAAGCGATCGACTACCACCAAAATGCAATTGGATTGAAGAGAGTTCGGCAAACCTTAATAAAATCCATCCCTATGTGTGTCCATGGTTGGTGAGGTATAGGCATCGACTGGAGAAGCCCCAGAGAAGCAACGTGTTCTCCCTTGCAACGTTGACAAACCTCGCAGTTACGAACATAAGCATGATATCCGTCGTTAATCCCAGCCACCAAAAAAGAGCTTTAGCTTGGTGTAGAGTGGCCTGCACTCCGGAGTGGCCTCCCTCAGCGGTGGTATGAAGATTAGCAAGCAATTTTCTGCGAATGTCATTGCCCCGACCAATGACTAACTTGTCCTTAAATCGCAACAACCCATTCTGGAGGCAAAAGTGGGGCTCGTGGGTCGGGCCAACTGCTTTGGATTGTAACACGTGAGTGGCCCACGGATCACCCTCATAGCTCGAAAGCACCTCCTCAACCCATGCAGGAGAGACCACTGTTAACGCAGTGCAAATGGAAGTATCCTGATCAGTAAAACTTGGTCATCTTGACAGAGCATCGGCGATGACGTTGTGACGCCCTTGCTTGTATGCGATAGCATAATCTAAGCCGAGAAGTTTAGTCAGCCACTTTTGTTGTATAGGCGTCGTAATACGCTGCTCTAATAAATACTTCAAAGAATTAAGGTCTGTTTGGATCAAGAATCTGTGGCCCTCCAAATAATGCCGCCATTGTTGAACAGCTGAGACTAACGCCAAAAGTTCTTTCTCATAAATAGAAAGACCCAGGTTTTTGGAGTTGAATGGTTTGCTCATGAAAGCGATCGCCTTCCGATTCTGCATGAGAACCGCCCCCATGCCCCCGAGACAAGCATCGGTCTGAATAACGAAGGGTTGGGAGAAATCTGGTAACGCCAAAATGGGGGGATTGCTCATGGCCACTTTAAGAATGTTGAATGCATTGTCAGCTTCGGCATTCCAGAGGAAGGAGTTTTTCTTGAGGAGTGACGTGAGTGGTTTGGCCAACATGCCATAACTCTTGATAAATTTACGGTAGTATCCTGTCAAACCCAGGAAACCACGGAGCTGTTTGTTGGAGATTGGAGTCGGCCAGGTAACCATAGCCTCAATTTTGGCAGGGTCGGCTTGGACACCTTCACCGGAGATAAGATGCCCAAATAACCGACCTGTGGCTGAGCGAAGACACATGTCGACTCTTTGACCACGAGGCAATGTTGCTGTAGAATGGTGAAAACTGAGCGGAGGTGTGCGCAATGGTCCTCCAAAGTCTGGCTATAAACCAATATGTCGTCGAAAAACACCAAAACGAACCGCCGCAGAAATGGTCGAAAAATGTGATTCATAAGAGACTGAAAAGTTGCCGGGGCATTGGTAAGGCCAAATGGCATGACCCTAAATTCGTACAGCCCCTGGTGTGTCTTGAAGGCGGTCTTATGGCAGTCATCGCCACCACCCAGATCTGATGGTAGCCCGCACGCAGGTCCAGTTTTGAAAAGAACTTCGAGCCGTGTAACTCGTCCAGTAGCTCGTCGATGATCGGCATCGGAAACTTGTCCTTAATTGTGAGTGCATTAAGTTGATGATAATCCACACAAAAACACCATTGCCCGTCCTTTTTCTTGACTAACAGAACCGGAGAGGCAAATGAGCTTTTGCTCGGAACTATGATATCGTCAGATAACATTTTGCGCACCAATTTCTCGATCTCCGCCTTTTGGGAAAAAGGGCAGCGGTAAGGCAATATGCAAAAACGGTTGGCGTCCGGTTTGAGAGGTATGGCGTGGTCGTGCTTCCTCTCCGAGGGAAGTCCCGACGGCTCAGCGAACACCACCGAGAATTCTCGCATGGCCGTGATTGCCGCTGGCATCTCCGGGCATATGGGCTCAGACACGTCGGCTAGATATGTAATGAAACCCAATGGGTTGTCGTGGAGGAATGATCTGAACAAAGAGAAATGGGCTCCCTCTAAGGGCCTCGGCTTCTGGTCATAAGGTAATTGGACTTGCAACCTCCAACTTAATCATATCCATACTTGATCCCTTCTATACTCATGTACAATGACAGGAACACTCGTCGGTGGAATCTACAAAAGTCGAAGAAAAATTTTAGTCCCAAAAAAAGAAAACTATCAAGTTTAGATCTCTCTGCAAATATTCAAATTCGACAGATATTGAAATCCTCATTTTCACTAAGTTCGTCTTCTCATACAGAAGTATTGACATTCATCAAAAAAAGGCCTAGCAATCCAATATGAACATCTATTTTACACAAAAAGTTGTTTCACGCTCCAGGTGTCACGACCCTAATACTGTACCCGTATTTCCCGTACTATATTTTTTTTATCCTAATAACTTAACTGAATACTAGGCGAAATCTAAACCGAAATCGAAACCAGAATCGAAATCGGGATTGAAATCTAACTTTTAAACCATTTGAAACAAAACTATTAATAATTAAAACAATTTAAAACAATTATTAATTTAAATGAAAATCAATTTAAAACCACAATTAAAACTCTCAAGGGCAGTACTGTCTTTCTGCCGAGTGAAAGATGCAGCGCATGATCGCTGCATCAGCGATCGAGTGCAGCGCTCGATCGCTGCGTGCTGCAGCGATCGCAGCGCTAGATCGCTGCGTGTTGCAGCGATCTCTCGCTGTCATCGAGCGCCAGTTCTCCTCTTTTTCCTTAACCAATCTGCTCTCTGGAAACTCTCTGGAATCCGATTCCAGAGAGCAAACCTCACATATATTTCACCATTTATCATCAATAACATAATGAACTTATAACTCAAATTCGACTAAAACATATTCTAGACTCAATCAACTTATAACTTAAACTCAACCAATTTGCAGCGGACTTTGCGAAATCCAACTGCGTGGATCGCTCTAAAAATCGAGTATATCCGTAATAAACCTAAAGACCATTCCAAACATCTTCATAGCTTACAAATAAAAGCTTTAACAAAACGTTTTATAAAAACAGTTTATAAAACGTTAAAACATCAGTCTATCCACTAATCAACTACCAGAACCAAACATCCTATAACGTCTATACAGCTATCAATCCAAAAACATCCCAGATCTCAAAATCTATACATACTGTCCCCACGGGTCAGGTAAGCCTCGACTGCGCCAGCACACACCACAGCCATCCTTCGTCAACTGAATCATGCCTCAGGAGGAGGGACATCGTCCTCACCTGTTTCCTCGAAATCACCTACACCATACAATACACTATGAGATAAAAATCTCAGTAAGACTCGTAAATGCAAATGTTGTGCTATGGTATGCTATGTCATGCTATGCTATGCTATGCACTGTAGGTGTCACCGAGATCCTATCCCTTTAACCGGAGAGAGCTCATCCAGCGGGCGGACTACTCTTTCCAGCTAGAGGAGGGGGGTGCACGCTTACAACACGTACAGCCGTGCCTGAGCCCCACCTCGCGTGACCTGTAATCTGTATGCCTTTCGGCCTGTAAGCCTTTCGGCCGATAAACTGTAAGCCTTTCGGCCGATAAACTGTAAGCCTTTTGGCCGATAAACTGTAAGCCTTTCGGCCGATAAACTATAAGCCTTATGGCCGTTTTCATTCTTTGCATTATCTTTATAACAATGTGCGGAAATTCATTTTCTATGCTTTTCTTTAAAACGCGTGATGCATGAACAATTCTATATCTGAAAGCAAACAAACAATAATGTATACCATCAAGACTGTAAATCGTAACCTATAACCTATAAACAACTAAACCTGTCTACCCAACCAAAACAAATAAACATACGCATCTCCAAAACTCCTCGAGACGACATTCGACGTACGGTGTAGGCCGATTGGCCAAAGAAGATCACGAGAACTTACCTCGTATCCAAAGTAGCTCAAGCTCCATCCACGAGCGCTGTTCACCTAAGCAATTTACAAGGATTTGACGTTAAAACGAGTTTAAGTTAATAAACGTCCAAATTGTCAAAACCTTAACTAAAGAACTTCCTAAAATCATTAATCACATTCATCGGGCTATTTCATCAAGCGAATACACGCTCGACACCTCAATTCTCGATTTACGTATTTTTTCGAAAACCCGAAATTTCTCAATTTTTAACATTCGTCCTAATTCAATCAAACTTGTCCAATAACGTTTAATACGTTCAATATACACTTAATCACAGTAAACCTATTAATTACGGGCCCTAAATCGCATTTTTAACGATAACCCTAATTGTTTAAAACTCCGTAAACATCGAAATAAAAGCTCTAGGATCGTAGGTTCATACCTAGAACGTCGATTGGAGGAGAAAACGTGAAGAACTGGAGGAAGAACGGAGGTCGGATTCGTCGAGAACCGTCGACGGGCAGAGAGAAATCGCGAAAGGAGGAGGCTCTGTTTTCTGGCGACCAGAGAAGAAAATGAGGAGAGAAATAGGTTTAGGTTATTTTTATAATTTTGATTTGAAAATTACTAAAATGCCCTTCTTTGATTTTTATATAAGTTTCGTCATTCGGTTCGTTAATCGTCTAGCTATTCGGTTTCACCAAATCTCCTTACTCCACCAATAGGTCCAATTTAATATTTGGGATTTATTAAAAGTGTCCGTTCGCAATTCGGACCACGTTTACTATTTTTACTAAAACGTCATTTACACTACGATAGAGGTAATTACTCGGAATATAACGTTGTACTTCTGAAAATTCTCAAAAATTCCTTAAAATTCCTATTAATCGTTAGGATCATAATAAAGATTTCTTTTCGTAAAACGGACCTGATTTGACATATTTATAAAAATGTCATTATATATAATAAAATATTAATATAATATATTAAATCCAAAATCCGTACAAGCCGGGTATCACACCAGCACCGAATCTGAATATCGTAGTGTAGCAAATGATGCATATGAAGTTCTATGGCAACAAACCCTACTAACTGAATTGGGAATTTCCTCTACCAAGGTACCTCTAATTATCTGTGACAATATTAGTGCAACGTATTTCCTTTCAACCCAGTGTTGCACTCCAAATCTAAACATGTTGAAATTGACTTTCATTTTGTTCAGAAAAAAATCCTCAACAAGACATTAATGGTAAAGTTTACTTTATCAGAAAATCAACTCGCTCATGCTCTTCCTAAGCCTGTTCCGTCGTCGACCTTTTCTGACTTTACAACCTGATCTTGAGGGAGGATGTTAGGGTATGTATATTGTTCAGTTATAGTTAGGTTGTAGTTTAGTTTACTGACTTTCTTCTTTTTCCCATACTCATCATTTCATTCATCGTTCATTGTGATATACATGTATAGAGATGATTGTGGTTTGACAGAAGATAATACACAACACATTTTCTCTTCCCTTCTCTCTCTTGCCAGCTTCTGCTTCATTTGCCATTGCTCGTGCCAAGTCATCATTGGGTGGAAATTAGTATGAATTTTATTTTGGGACTTCCTCACATCGCTCGGGCTAAGGAGTCAATTATGGTGGTCTTAGATCAATTTTCAAAGATGACACATTTCTTAGCTTACTCCAAGTCGGATGACTCCATCCTCATAGCCGAATTATTTTTCAAAAAAGTAATCTATTTGCATGGAGTCCCTAAACCTATCGTGTCAGATAGTGTAGCACCCGGTATGGTCCACCTTAATTAATAACACCATTTAGTAACTTTCATTCTTGTGAAAATGAGTGATTATGATTGGATGTTTAAATAGGTTAAAGATTTACTAACTAAGTGCAATGGTGTAATTTGGGAAGACTAAAGTATAAATGAGGTCAGCTAAGAGTTTTAGCCGCCACTGTTTCATTTCTCCTTTTGGCGTTCAACTCAGCTAAGCAGAGTTTCTCTCGGCGATCTCCCCTCCCATTCTCTTCAAGCTAGGTGAGTTCTACTTAGATTTCTTGCTACATTGTAATTATCGATGATTGTGGGGATTTTAAATGTGAGTTTTTAAAATACTGTAAGTGAGAGTTAGTTCGGGTTTAGGGCATATCAGGAATGCTTGATGATCTGAGTTCCCAAACTAGTTTCCTTATGAGTTCTAGTAGATTTGAGGATAGTTTAGAATGAAGCTTAACTAATACTCTTTCTACGGCTATAGGTTTGAGAAAAACCTGAAGTAGTTTACAACTAAGCTTTTCCAGAAAACAAAATAAGTTGAGTATGTGTGTGCCTTCAGGTCTACATCACAAAACAGTAGGTTTATGCTTGTTTGAATGTTTTCTGTATGTCATGAATCATGTTTTGGAAAGAACACGAAAATGAATTTACATGTAATGGCATGGCAAGGTATGAACTGAATGTAACAGATCAGCTGTTAAGAGAACTAATCCGCTCCTTAATTTATGAAGAGGATGTATGGCTTTGGAAAAATTGATCCGCTCCAAATGGAATTTAGAATCAGATTAGCTGTTAAGGGAACTAATCCGCCCCTTAATTTATGAAGAGGATGTATGACTTTGGGAAAAATGATCCAACTCTCAATGGAACCGAGGGATCAGATCTGAGAAAGAACGTGAATGCAACTGAGATGTGAAAGTAGAAACTGCATGACTAGGATTTATGTTTCAGCATATCATTTCATTATTGCTTTACTTACTTAACATTAGGCTAATAGATGAGTTTCGTGATGTATGTGAAGAAATTCCAGCAGGTGTGTTCTCTGAGTATGTTGAGGACTAAGCTAGTTGGAAGAGTACATTCACGCATCGACTTGACAATTTGATGAGGTGGTTTAACTAATATCAGTAAGTGTGAAAGTCTAGTTGACAATGGTTCAGTTTTGGTATGCTAAGAATTTTAATGACAGCAGGAGTCTAATCATTTTTATTAATTTTGGACCTTTTCTGTTTATAAAAACATGATTTGGTTTTAGTTGTAGATTGTTATTCTGGATTTATAAAGTTGTGGGATTATGTTGTTTTTGAATAGCTGCTGTTAAAATTTACAAGTTCTTTTAGTAAGCAGAGTCGTCTGTTCGTTTAGAGTGTTACTGTGCACCGGTGGATGTAGTCTATCGGTGGATGTAATCTATCGGTGGATGTAGTCTATCAGTGGATGTATTCTATCAGAGGATGTAGTCTATCGGTGGATGTAGTTTATCGGTGGATGTAATCTGTCGGTGGACGTGGTCTATCGGTAGACGTAGTCTATTGGTAGATGTGGGTAATGGATTTTGTTATTTTATGACCGGTGGATGTGAGTAAAAGGTTTTTGTCGTTTTATGACCGGTGGATATTAGTAATAGGTTTTTGTCATTTTGTGAGCGGTAGATGTGAGAAGTCGACGTGTCGTTCGGCTGACGTGAGCGGTGGATGTTGGTAACAAAAGATGCCTTTTGTTTCTGCTTCTGCCGCTGACACTGTTTAGCAGTGGATGCCTTTTGTCTCTGTTTCTACCGCTGGGACTATCCAACGGTAAAGGTGTTCTGTTTTCTTTTGTTTTATTTCAACCGATTGACTTTGACATTTTAATTAAATTAATAAATGTTATTTTATACAAATGAATTTTCGCTGCAAGTTTTAACGTTTATAAAGGTAAAACTTTGACTGTTGAGTGAAATGTTGAAATTTTCTCAGAACGTCATAGTATGGTACAGTGTTATGAGTAGCGAACCGGGTTATATAATTCGGGGCATTACAGTATGGTATCAGAGACATTCAGTTAAACCGTTCAAAAGATTACTCATCAGTGCCAATCGTTGCATGGAAGTACTTCAACAACTGTAAGTGTTTAGGTTAACCTTAGCTATTAGATATTTAAGAGTGTAATTAACCCTGTACATGAATCTAGTAAGATGTCTAGACGACCAAGAAGACCAAGAGTACCAAGAGAGATACCAAATCCGGGACGTGAGGAGGATCCTAGTGTAATTAGGCAGCTGACGGATTTGGTGCGTTAGCAGACCGATTTGGTTCGTCAGTAGTCCGATCAGTTGGGAGTATTGTTGAACCGAGAAGTACAAGGAAGTGCCAACTCGAGTTCCAGCAGTGAACATTCAGGAGACCGATTCCGGAGACTACAGCCGCCCACACTTGATGGAAAATCATCCAATCCGATTGTTGCTGAGGAGTGGTTTAGAAATATTGAGAGCATGTTCAGATGTGCCAATGTCAGAGAAGGAGACAAAGTCACTCTGGCAACGTTCCATTTGGCTGGGGACGCTCAACTTTGGTGGGAAACAATAGAGACCACCACTGATGTTCTGGCTATGTCCTGGTCTCAATTCAAGGAAATTTTCTATGAGAAATATTTTAATAGCACAGTCCAGGCCGCAAAGAAGGTAGAGTTTCTGAACTTGAAGCAGACAGGGTCTGTGGCAGAGTACAGTAGGCAATTCGAGTCCCTGTCCAGGTTTGCTGAACATTTTGTTCACAAGAATGAGGATAAGGTGTTTCAGTTTGTGCATGGACTGAAACCAGAAATTTACAAAGGAGTCAAATTTTGTGGTATTAAAGGACTGTCATTCAATGAAGTTGTGTCCACAGCATTGGAGGTGGAAGAAGCTGAAATGAAGTGTTCTAGACCGACGGAAGCCCCGCGAAAGTTCATATTGCCCCAACAGCAGAGAGGAATGAAGAGGCCCAGTGAAGGCCAGAGTAATCAAGGAACAGGAAGGAAGGTACCGGATACCAGGAAGTATCCCTAGTGCCCGAAATGTTTGAAGAGTCACCTGGGCGAGTGTAGATATGGGACGGGAAAGTGTTTCAACTGTGAGGAGGTTGGACACATGTACAGAGATTGCCCGAAGCCTAGAATCACCCGATGCTTCAACTGTAAAAAAGTCAGCCATATCAACAGGACTGCCCAGCCTTAAAGAATGGCCCTGCTATGCTGAAACTGAGGATATTCTCCATGATGGAGTCGGGTGATGAAGACCAGCCTGCTGTGGTGTCAGGTACCATATTGATCAACTCTGTGCCTGCTTTTATCTTAATAGATTTTGGTGCGACACATTCCTTTATAGCATCTGCGTTTGCTGTTAAGTTAGATGTACAGTTTACCCCTTCTATGCATGTGTTTAATATTGCATTACCCTCTGGTGAACGCATGCACTCTAACCATGTGATGCTTGACAGTGATGTGTTAGTAGGGAACGTGAGTCTACCTGCTGATCTTATTATAATGGATATAATGAGATTTGATGTAATCCTAGGAATGAATTGGTTGTTTAAGCATTATGCCACAATAGATTGTAGGACTAGAATAGTTAGCTTCCAACCCCCTGGTGGTTTAAATCATACCTTTCAAGCTTTGAAGAAGAGTAAGGAAATGTCTATTATGACCTCTGTCAACGCTAGACCTTCTCCATGCGGGAAGTATTTGTGCTTTTTGGCCAGCGTTTTAGACACACAACTAGTAGGAAAAGCAAATCCTCAGAATGTCTTAGTTGTCCAAGATTTTCCAGAAGTATTTCTAGATGACCTTCCTGGCTTGCCGCCGGATAGAGAAATTGAGTTTGTTTTAGATATTTACCCAGGCGCCGAGCCTGTATCCCCCCTATAGATTAGCACCCACGGAGCTTAAGGAATTAAAGAAACAGTTAGAGGAACTATTGGAGAAAAGGTTCATACGCCCAAGCTTTTCACCATGGGGTGCACCAGTTCTTTTTGTCAAAAAGAAGGATGGATCAATGCGTATGTGCGTTGATTATCGGGAATTGAATAAGTTAACCATCAAGAACAAGTATCCATTGCCAAGGATTGATGATTTATTCGACCAGCTTAATGGTGCGCGAGTTTTCTCTAAGATTGTGTAACGACCCCATATCCCAGCAAGATATTGTCTGCTCTGGGGATTGGGCCATAGCCCAATATCCTCCCCTCACGGCTTTGTTTGGCGAGAACTTCCCGGAAGGTCACCCAACCTGGAATCGCTCTCGCCGAAGCACTTTTAACTTTGGAGTTCTTATGGGATCCGTTGCCAATTGTGCTCCAAAACGCGTTTGCTATGTTGGAAGGGTCTCTTTACATATGTTTCATTTCCACATACTTCCCAAGCGATGTGGGATTGTGACGACCCCTTTTTTACGACCCGTCACTTCCGGTTTCTCGCCCTCGTGGACGTACCGCCATCCGGGTTCCGGTTCGTGCAACCATCGTACCATACTTACACATCAGGGACATTACAATCACCCCCCCTCGGGGGCCCAACGTCCTCGTGGCACATTTTGGTTGGTACAGGCTCTGATTACCATTTGTAACGACCCCTTATCCCAGCAAGATATTGTCTGCTCTGGGGATTGGGCCATAGCCCAATATCCTCCCCTCACGGCTTTGTTTGGCGAGAACTTCCCGGAAGGTCACCCAACCTGGAATCGCTCTCGCTGAAGCACTTTTAACTTTGGAGTTCTTATGGGATCCGTTGCCAATTGTGCTCCAAAACGCGTCTTGCTATGTTGGAAGGGTCTCTTTACATATGTTTCATTTCCACATACTTTCCCAATCGATGTGGGATTGTGACGACCCCCTTTTTACGACCCGTCACCTTCCGGTTCGCCCTCGTGGACGTACCGCCATCCGGGTTCCGGTTCGTGCAACCATCGTACCATACTTACACATCAGGGACATTACAATCACCCCCCCTCGGGGGCCCAACGTCCTCGTTGGCCACATTTCTGGTTGGGTACAGGCTCTGATACCATTTGTAACGACCCCTTATCCCAGCAAGATATTGTCCGCTCTGGGGATTGGGCCGCAGCCCAATATCCTCCCCTCACGGCTTTGTTTGGCGAGAACTTCCCGGAAGGTCATCCAACCTGGAATTGCTCTCGCCGAAGCACTTTTAACTTCGGAGTTGTTATGGGATCCGTTGCCAATTGTGCTCCAAAACGCATCTTGCTATGTTGGAAGGGTCTCTTTACATATGTTTCATTTCCACATACTTCCCCAAGCGATGTGGGATTGTGACGACCCCTTTTTTACGACCCGTCACCTTCTGGTTCGCCCGCGCGGACGTACCGCCATCCGGGTTCCGGTTCGTGCAGCCATCGTACCATACTTACACATCAGGGTCATCACAGATTGACCTTAAGTCTGGTTATTACCAATTGAAAGTCAAATCAGAAGATATTCCTAAGACAGCCTTTCACACAAGATATGGACACCATGAGTTTTTGGTTATGTCTTTTGGATTGACTAATGCACCAGCAGCCTTTATGGATCTTATAAATAGAGTGTTTCACTAGTATCTAGATAAATTTGTCATAGTGTTTATTGATGATATTTTAATCTATTCACGTAATAATGATGAGCATGTAAGACACCTGACCTTGGTATTGAGAGTATTAAGGCAGCACCAACTTTATGCTAAGTTTTCCAAATGTGCGTATTGGTTGGACAGAGTTCACTTTCTTGGTCACGTGATCTCTGGTGAAGGAATATCTGTCGATCCAGCTAAGGTTCAAGCTGTCAAGGAGTGGCCTCAACCGAAAAATGTGTAACGCCCGGATTTTCGGATCTTAGGATTTTCTATTTCTTAGGTTATTTTTGTAAAATAGCAAATTAAAGTATTTTCTTAAGCGGGATGTTTCCTTAGAGCCCTAGGAATTTATGGGAATTTTAGAGGAATAAGTGAAATTTTAGAAACCCAAATTGAAAAGAGTAATGTTAGAGTTCTCGTTTTTAACCTTTTAGAATATCAACTCGTAAAAATAGCAACATAAGTCCGTTTTGGGAACGGTGAGTTTTGTTAGAACTCTAAGATTAAATTGGAATTTGTAGAGATATACGAGATTTAGCAAAAGTCGAAATGGTTGGAAACACGGGAGCGTAAAACGATAAATGAGGATTAATTAATGGTTAGTTTATTATTATTATTATTATTATTATTATTATTATTATTATTAAAATAAAACAACAGAATGGCCCGAAGGCCATTCTGTTGTTCGAGCTCGAGCCCGACGCCGAGAAAGAGACGAGGGAGGCGAGCAACGTCCCTCCGACGAACGCCGGCGATTTCTCGCCGTTCTCCGGCCAGACAACGGCGACGTGTGGCTCCGGTCCATCCTCGCGCACTAAACCGAACGGTAAGCTCAATTTCGGCCCTGTTTTTGTTCGGTTTGTGGCCGAGGGTGACGAGCTCGATTGAGCTTCGATCACTGGCCGTTTTTGGTTGGTCTTGGCTCAGGATTGCCGGATATTAGGCCGGCTTTAGTCGCCTGGCCGTGAGGTGCCCAATTTGGGCGAAAAACAGTGAATGCCCGATTTAGGGCATTTCGGTTTTGGTGTGTCTAGCTCGGGATTTTGGTTAGATTATTCAAATTGAGGGTATTTGTGGTCGATTGGTGAAGAAATTGATGGAATTTGATGAAAAATCGAAAAGGGGGAAATTTTCGATTAAGGGCAGATTCAGGTTTCTGCTATTTTGACCTAGCTAGGATCGTTTGTTTTAAAATTCCTTTTGGCAGGTTAAAATAGGTTATTAGAGGAGTACGTGGCCGCTGGAATCGTTCGATTCCGATAACCGACGCAAAAGTTACGCGCGTTTGAAGTTTCGGGTCGGTTTTTACCGAACCCAAATTAGTGGCCCGTTTAATTAGGTTTTAGTTAGAAATCGATGGAATTGGGCTTTTATGCTTATTAGTGAATACACTTGTCGTTATTTAGGTAGATTAAATGAATTGATGATTATTGGTGGATTTATGTTAAAGTTTGGATATTAGAGATTATTGGAAGGCCATTAATGGAGGTTAAGTAAATTGTGAGCACCACGTGCTCGATGAAATGCCCGAATGGAGAAAATGAAAGTTTTAGGAGAAATTGCCTTAGCTAGGAGCTTAGTTTAAGTTTGGGATTCGTTTATTTAGAATCGATTTTAATGTCCTTTATTTATGAAATGCCTTAGGTGGACACGGCTTTTGGACGGTGCTCGGCTTGCTACGGACGCCAGGTAAGTGGATGTTAGACTTCCGGCCCTTAAGGCCCTACATTGTGTCAACGTTAGGCTTTTGTATTTTGATGATGATTTTCTGATTGTGGGGTTTGCTGAGTCGGGTAGCCTAGGATGTTAGTTATTAGTTGTTTGTGAAGTTAGTTAAGAATAATGTATGTCCATGTATATTGTGAATTGTTTGGTGACGTGTTTGATGGTATGTTATACGTGAGTTCCTCATGCATCATGTTTTTCCTAACTGTGCATACGAACTATTTATGAGCATGTTTTATGTAACGTCAAATTAAAGAACGATCATGAATTTCGAACGATGTATGTTTCTCACGGGATAAGATGTATGATTTCTCACGGGGTTAGTCATATGTTTCTCACGGGATAAGATGTATGATTTCTCACGTGGTAAGTTATGATTTCTCACGGGGCAAGTCATGGTTCTCACGGCGGGGCAAAGAAATGGTCTACTACGTAGACAATGAGTTAATGTTAACAAAAAGAAAACGAAATGAACATGTTTTTAATAATGTCATGCATATATGTAAATGTTATGTTTAGTGCATTCTCTTACTAAGCATTAGGCTTAATGTATATGTTGCATGATGTAGGTGACAGGTGCGAAAGTGAGAGTTTCTCTTGATGACAAAGAATAGGTGGTCGACGGGTGGTGCTCGTGGCGACGGGGTGTGTTTTGGCCTAGCTTGATGATCCGATGGTGTGCTCCGAACTGTTTTGTGGCGAATGGAAGTGAGTTAGTTTTGTGGTTAGTAGGTCTACGTGTCGGTTTTGTTTGTGAAAGCATGAAAGTGTTTAAGTATGTGGATCGGATGTTTTGATAGAAAAAGGTATGAAAAGTCGAGTTTTGATGTATATATAGTGGAAGTAGAACGTTTAGAATGTGGAGTCTTAGTTTTAGAAATATACTGGAACTGTTTGGTTATTTTGAAACAGGTAAGGATACGCTCGATTTTTAGAGCGATCCACGCAGTTCGTTTTCTTGAGTTTTCCGAGATTGTAGGTTATATTAGTGTTGTGTTTTGATGATCGACGAACGAGTGATTTTAAGGGATTTCAACAATCCGAGACTTCAATTTAATGGTTTAGAAGTCGACACGTTATGAGTGCTATAAAAAGAAAAACTTACGTGGTTACGAGAGTTTAAAGTTAAGGTTACGTTATGGTTAGTTTGTTTAAGGGTTATGGGAAGTGTTTTAAAAAAAATGATGATTAAATGATTACGTCACGGCAAGTCCGTGGCGACCCTGACCGGGTTGGGGTCGTCACAAAATGCTACAAATATTCGGAGTTTCCTTGGATTAGCAAGATATTACAGGAAATTTATTGAAGGATTCTCGAAGATTGCAACACTTCTCACTCGGTTAACAAGGAAAAACATTAGGTATGCATGGATAGAGAAATATGAAGCCAGTTTCCAGACTTTGAAACAGAAGTTGACCAATGCTCCAGTATTAACACTCCCTGTTGAAAATGGAAAGTTCAGCATTTATTGTGACGCTTCCGAAGTTGGACTCGGTTGTGTGTTGATGCGAGATGGAAAAGTAATAGCCTATGCTTCCAGGCAGTTGAAAATACACGAGAAGAATTACCCTACACACGACTTAGAATTAGCTGCAGTGGTTTTTGCACTAAAGATTTAGAGACATTACTTGTATGGACAGTCTTGTGAGATATTTTCAGACCATAAAAGTAGTAAGTATATTTTCACATAGAAAGAATTAAATATGAGGCAACATAGATGGTTGGAGTTTGTCAAGGACTATGATTTTGAGATTAAATACCACCCCAGCAAGGCGAATGTAGTGGCTGATACTTTGAGTAGAGTAACAACATCGGCTTCTGCATTGATTCTTGACATACCATTAGCCTTAGAGACTGAATCCAGTATGCCAGCCATGCTCTCTGCCATAACCTTGAAGCCTACTATTTTGGAAAGAATAAAGGAAGCACAGACGATTGATGCTGAGTGCAACAAGTATAAGTCATGCATGGATTTTACCGATAAGTCGGATTTCAACTATTCTGTTGATGGAATTCTCAAGTTTCAGAATAGATGGTTTGATCCAACAGATAAAGAACTTCGAAAAGAGATCCTTTCAGAAGCTCATTCTTCTAGACTCTCTGTTCATTCTGGTAGTACAAAAATGTACAGAGACTTTAAGCAACATTATTGGTGGCCAAATATGAAATGAAGTGTGGCCGAGTACGTAGGATTATGTTTAGTTTGCCAACAAGTTAAAGCTGAACATCAGAGGCCTGCAGGAGCATTGCAACAATTACCAGTTCCCGAATGAAAATGGGAACAAATAACGATGGACTTTGTGGTAGGATTGCCTAGGACAGCAAAGGGACATGATGCAATTTGGGTGATAGTAGATCGTCTAACCAAATCCGTCCATTTTCTGCCCATAAAGATGACCTACTCGATGGACCAACTAGCTGAATTGTATGTGCATGAGATTGTTAGACTGCATGGAGTTCCAAGCACTATAGTTTCTGACCGAGACTCTAGATTTACGTCGAAGTTTTGGAAGAGTCTGCATGAGGCTATGGGAACACAGCTCAACTTTAGCACAGCCTTTCACCCTCAAACAGATGGACAATCTGAAAGGACTATCCAAACGTTGGAGGATATGCTTCGTGCATGCATATTAGATTTTCAAGGATCTTGGAGTAGGTATTTATTGTTGGTGGAATTCTCTTATAGCAACAGTTTTCAGGCAACCATAGGTATGACACCGTATGAAGCATTGTATGGACGAAAATGCAGATCTCCTTTGTATTGGGACGAAGTTGGTGAATCACGATTGATTGGTCCTGATTTTGTGCAGCAAATTGTGGAGAAAATTGCCCTCATCCGACAGAGAATCTTAACAGCTCAAAACCGACAGAAAAGCTACGCCGATAGGAGACTTAGAGAATTAGAGTTCGAAGTTGGTGGTGAAGTTTTTCTTAAGGTATCACCATTCAAGGGAGTTGTGAGATTTAGAAGGAGAGGCAAGTTGAACCCCAGATATATTGGACCATTCTCAATCTTGAAGAGGATTGGGAAAGCCAGCAGGACATGATGAGTCGTTATCCTGAGCTGTTTGAGCACTGAATTTTGAAGACAAAATTCTTTTAAGGAGGGTAGATTGTAGCACCCGGTATGGTCCACCTTAATTAATAACACCATTTAGTAACTTTTATTCTTGTGAAAATGAGTGATTATGATTTGTTGTTTAAATATGTCAGATTTGCTAACTAAGGGCAAAGGTGTAATTTGGGAAGACTAAAGTATAAATGAGGTCAGCTAAGGGTTTTAGCCGCCACTGTTTTATTTTTCCTTTTGGCGTTCAGCTCAGCTAAGCAGGGTTCCTCTCGGCGATCTCCCCTCCCATTCTCTTCAAGCTAGGTGAGTTCTACTTAGATTTTTTGCTACATTGTAACTATCGATGATTGTGGAGATTTTAAATGTGAGTTTTTAGAATACTGTAAGTGAGAGTTAGTTCGGGTTTGGGGCATATCAGGAATGCTTGATGATCTGAGTTCCCAAACTAGTTTCCTTATAAGTTCTGGTAGATTTGGGGATAGTTTAGAATGAAACTTAACTAATACTCTTTCTACGGTTATAGGTTTGAGCAAAACCCGAAGTAGTTTGCAACCAAGTTTTTCCCAAAAACCAGGTAAGTTGAGTATGTGTGTGCCTTCGGGTCTACATCACAAAATAGTAGGTTTATGCTTGTTTGAATGTTTTCTGTATGTCATGAATCATGTTTTGGAAAGAACACGAAAATGAATTTACATGTAATGGCATGGCAATGTATGAACCGAATGTAACAGATCAGCTGTTAAGGGAACTAATCCGCCCCTGTATTTATAAAGAGGATGTATGACTTTGGGAAAATTGATCCGCTCCCAATGGAATTTAGGATCAGATCAGCTGTTAAGGGAACTAATCCGCCCCTTAATTTATGAAGAGGATGTATGACTTTGCGAAAAATGATCCAACTCCCAATGGAACCGAGGGATCAGATCTGAGAAAGAACGTGAATGCAACTGAGATGTGAAAGTAGAAACTGCATGACTAGGATTTATGTTTCAGCATATCATTTCATTATTGCTTTACTTACTTAGCATTAGGCTAATAGATGAGTTTTGTGATGTAGGTGAAGAAATTCCAGCAGGTGTGTTCTCTGAGTATGTTGAGGACTAGACTGGTTGGAGGAGTACATTCACGCATCGATTTGACAATCTGATGAGGTGGTTTAACTAATGTCAGTAGATGTGAAAGTCTAGTTGACAATGGTTCAGTTTTGGTATGCTAAAAATTTTAATGACAGCAAAAGTTTAATCATTTTTATTAATTTTGAAGCTTTTCTGTTTATGAAAACACGATTTGGTTTTAGTTGTAGATTGTTATTCTGGATTTATAAAGTTGTGGGATTATGTTGTTTTTGAATAGCTACTATTAAAATTTACAAGTTCTTTTAGTAAGCAGAGTCGTCTGTTCGTTTAGAGTGTTACTGTGTACCGGTGGATGTAGTCTATCGGTGGATGTAATCTATCGGTGGATGTAGTCTATCAGTGGATGTAGTCTATCGGTGAATGTAGTCTATGGGTGGATGTAATTTGTCGGTGGACGTGGTCTATCAGTGGACGTAGTCTATCGGTAGATGTGGGTAATGAATTTTGTTATTTTATGACCGGTGGATGTGAATAATAGGTTTTTGTCGTTTTATGACCGGTGAATATTAGTAATAGGTTTTTGTCGTTTTGTGAGCAGTAGATGTGAGAAGTCGACGTGTCGTTCGGCTGACGTGAGCGGTGGATGTTGGTAACAAAAGATGCCTTTTGTTTCTGCTTCTGCCGCTGACACTGTTTAGCGGTGGATGCCTTTTGTCTCTGTTTCTAGGACTGTCCAATGGTAGAGGTGTTCTGTTTTCTTTTGTTTTCTTTCAACCGATTGACTTTGACATTTTAATTAAATTATTAAATGTTGTTTTATACAAATGAATTTTCGCTGCAAGTTTTAACGTTTATAAAGGTCAAACTTTGTTACCTTTATTGCTGGACACATGATAGAAACTATAGGAATTTGATTTTCTGTCAGTTCTTGGCATTCTGTTTGCAACTTGCTTTCCTTTGTAATCTACTCCCCTGTCTGACACCTGCTGTGACACCGGACTTTCTTTCACAAATTTTATCACAGAACGATTTTCCTTTACAGCAACAGTCTTTAAACCTGAACTTTCGCCTTTGAAACCCAGTCCAAACCGATTTACGCTTGATTTGCCGACATTTAAAATATCATCGAGATTAAAAAAACCCGAATTCAGCATTTTGATATTCTTCTTCATGAGGCATATCTCATTTGTTAAATCATTAACTTCATCCTGACTTGCTTTCAGCTTTGTCTCCAAATCATCAATAACATTTTGAAGATTGTTCTTCTCATCCTTCAAATTTCTAATCTGTGCGTGTAAAAGCTGATTTACTTTAACAAGTTCGGTCCATTTCTCATGCAGAAACTTATATTCTCCAATAAGATCTTCTTCTGTGACTGGTTCTTCATCTTCATCACTATTACTAGAAAATCCGTCTGTGACACCCTGTATAACACTGTCATTTTCTTCATGTTCTATCTTTCCAGCAAGCGCCACATGGTTACTCTAAAATTCATCTTCATTTTCTGACTCATCCTCACTCCAGGTTGCATTCAGAGAATTCTTCTTTTTCTTTAAGGTATTAGCACATTCTGCTTGTATATGCCCAAATCCTTCACATTCTCTGCACTGAATACCTTTATTCTTTACAGGTTGATCAGACACATAATTTTCTTCTATGTGCTTCTTGTTGCTTGAAGAACCATTTTTGAAGTGTGTGACACCCTGCTTGACACCGCGAGTATTCCTTCCAAATCTCTTCATAATTCTGCTGAAATTCTTCGAAAGCAGGGCTAGAGATTCCTCCAAATCATCTTCATCATGCTCGCTGTAATTCTGGACCTCTGTTTTTAAAGCAACTCCCTTTGCTTTCTTTATTTCGATGTCTCCTCCAAGATTCATCTCAAAAGTTCTAAGAGATCCCATCAACTCTTCAAGCTTCATTTTAGACACATCTTTAGCTTCTTCTATAGCAGTAACTTTATAGGCAAATCTCTGTGGTAAAGACCGTAGAGTTTTTCGAACAAGTTTTTCTGGAAATCATCTCGCTGAGAGCAAATGCTTCATTGGCTATATCACATAACTTTGCGTTGAACTCGCCAATAGTCTCATCTTCCTGCATCTTTAAATTCTCAAATCGAGTGGTTAGCATTTGCATTTTAGACAACTTTACCATAGATGTTCCTTCATAGGTGGTTTGAAGAATTTCTCATGCCCTCTTTGCCGATTCACATGTAGAGATGTGTCTGAATTGAATTGGATCAACGCCATTAAAGATGGCATTGAGAGCTTTTGAATTACTATTCGCCAAAGCATCCTCATGTGCGGTCCAATTTTCTTCGGGTTTTGGAGATACAATTCCTTCTGCATCAGTGTTCATAGGGGGATTCCAACCTGTTAAAATAGACCTCTAAGCCTTCTCGTCAATAGCTTTAATGAATGCCCTCATCCTTGCCTTCCAATAAGCATAATTACTCTCATCCAATAATGGTGGACGCATTGTAGAACCTCCTTCTTTCATAGAATCCATCGCACACGAACTAGAGTCTTGTCCCGCTGATCTCGCTTAAGAAACAGAAGCGACCCGCTCTGATACCAATTGAAAATTTACAATTAGTTCTGCGGTGTCACACAAGGTGTTACGTGTGACACCGATGATAAATGCAATGATGGACAATATAAAAACGCGAAAATAAATGACACAGGAAGTTGGTAACGCAGTTCGGCAACCAGCCTACGTCTGCGGGGCCACGCCCAGATATAAAAACATTTCTTTGAGTTCACGAAATTACAAGACAATCGGACTTATGCAAATAAAGACTCCCTCTTATCTTTGTCGCCGCCTCTAGCTAACTTCCCCAAGGAAACTGTTTTTGCGAGATCCCCTTGACTTTAGAACGACCTCTCCCGAGATCTAGAAAACAACATGATCCCCTTGTTGTTGGTTCCTCCCGAAACCCGTGTTATAGCAAGATCCCCTCGCCCACGATCAAGAACGACAAGCTCCCATTGTCTAAGAAACAGAACTCCTCCCGAGTTCGGATGCAGCCTCCTCCCGAGACTGAGCTTCAATGAAGAACAAATAATATTGCCTCCTGGGACACCTCCTGGAACACCAGATCGAAGTCCTCGGATGCAATACACAACACACTCAGTAGAACGATGAAATCCGCAGATTAAGTCGAGTGTGTAAAACAATCACTAACTCAAATGCAGAAGCGATGAGAGTGAAAGAAAACCGACGGCACAAGAAACGAATAAAGCTTTTCCCACGAAAATCAAAACTCCGTCATCAATCAGCTTTCACAGAGAACGAAAGCCTTAAATAACATTGGTAACTTCTATATCTTCAATTCGTTCAGTTACCAAATCGGATTTATCGCCGCAATAAATAATGAAAACAAATCTTAACAAATTCGGTTGAGTGACACTCCGTGTGACACTTTAGGAAAGTTTCCATAATAACTTAGATATTCATCCAAAAATTAAGGAAAGCATCCCATTAATCATGGGAACTCAGAGCCCAGCAAATCATGTCAAATCTACAGCAAATCGGCTTTCCAAATAAAACTTTTCCAAAAAACAAGTGCATATACCTTTTTCAATAACTTTCCAAATAATCAAGTTTCTTTATTTTTCTCTTCCACAGAATCTTCATCATTGATATTAGGACGCCATCCAATAATCAGAATCGGCTATTTCTTGATCACCAAGAATTAAATCATCAAATTGGAAAATAATGAAATTAACATATTATCTCATAAATATGTATATATATTGCCAAAAATACAATTGCCAACACATATGCAAATCTTTGTATTTACAATTGTAAAAAGTGTTTATCGTAAAAATAAACTTTAATTACAAGGAAAAGGCAATAGACATTTGCAAATGAAAGTGAAGATAATAAAGCATAGAAAAATAACAGAGTCATAAACTCCGCTATGAACACCCTACGCAAAGACCACCGCATCTAAAAAAACAGAATACCCATAAAACTCCGCCATCAACACCCCATAAAAAGACAACTGCAACAACTCCTGCGCCTCAACGAGCGACAACAATATCCATCGCACAACACAACCTTTCCACAAAAACCTTCGTACCCTTACCTATTATTCCATGCGGAAGCCAAGCACAAAAATATTTTTAGCTCTTCTAATGAGATCTTCCATGAAAAAAAAAGGTCACGGAGCCTACACTCACATGGAGAGACTTTTCAAATGACACGTATTGCAAGTGGTAGAAACAATTAACATTTTATTTGACACGTATTGCAAGTGGCAGAAACAATTTACAAAATGAAAATAAAATAAATAAAAGTATTAAAACAAAATCAAAACATTGACACGATAAAAATTTGTTACTACATTATAAGGTTAAAATAATAATTTACAAAATAACAATAAAATACAAAATCAAAACATTGACACGGTAAAATTTTGTCACTACATTATAAGGTTAAAATAATAATTTACAAAATAACAATAAAATAAATAAAAATATTAAAACAAAATCAAAACATTAACATGGTAAAATTATGTCACCACATTATGAGGTTAAAATAGTAGTTTATAAAACAAATAGGAAAACTATCCATTTTAATCTTGTACTATATCCGTAATTTTAGGTAGTCTCTTCTACTAAAAAAATTGACAAACCAAACCTCGTACTATGATTGTTATAGGTTTTGACTTTTTTAATATTTCCGTCAACACCCACGTTAAGTGCATGTGAGAGTTTTAAATTTTCACCTGGGAAATTATCGATTTTAACCATGTACTATTCCCGTAATTTCAAGTAGCCCTTTTTACTAAAAAAACCGACAAACCGAATCTCGTACTATGATTCCGTTATCAACATTAACTTTTTTAATTTTTCCGTCAACACCCACATTAAGTGAACATGGGAGCTACAAATTTTCATACTTTTGATTCCATCTGTTTCTGCAAGTTCTTAATTCACCCGACATTTACTTGGGAGGACAGACAAATTTATTAGCTTAATTACCGGTTGTCATTTTAAAAAACAAACTAAACAACAGAAACCAATGAACTTGCAGATGAATTTAAAATGGACAATGAAAAAAAACATGTCCCGTAACTTGACTGAAACGTTTCTATAAATGAATATATTTACCAAATGATTAATACTGTGATTGAATCACTCATTTGTAGAGAGAATAAAAACATACATAAAACGAAATTAAGTGAATAGATTTATATAATTACGTTTTTCTTTTACAAGAATAACATTTCTGTAAATGAAGAACTCACTGGAAATCCGTACCAGAAGACCATCGTCGACTGTCAACGTTTGAAGCGCGCTCTCTCTCTCTCTCTCTCACTCACTCTCTCTCTCTCTCCCTCTCCCTCCCTCCTTTGGGTGTTGACAGAATGAAGAACTCATCGTGAGTTTATCGTATTCCCTCTCAGTCGCACTTTTTCGGGTGGTGGAGTTTGAAATTGTAGTCCTAATTCAATTTAGGGTTACAATTTCATATTTTAGATCAAATTTGAAGCTCTCATGCACACTTAATGTGAGTGTTAACGAAAAGATTAAAAAGGTCAAAACCAATAACAGAATCATAATACGGGGTTCGATTTGTCGGTTGTTTTAGTAGAGGGGGCTACTTGAAATTAAGGGTATAGTACATGGTTAAAATCGATAGTTTCTCAAAGTGAAAATTTGAAGTTCCCACATGCAATTAAGGTGAGTGTTGACGGAAAGATTAAAAATGTTAATGCCGATAATGGAATCATAGTACAAGGTTCGGTTTGTCAGTTTTTTTAGTAGAGGGGGCTACCTGAAATTACGTGTATAGTACAAGATTAAAATCGTTAGTTTCCTAAATAAATAAAAATATTTAAAAAAAAATCAAAATATCGACACTTTTATATATATATATATAGATAGCTATACATATTATGTTGAATAAAAATAAGATCTCTTGATATGCGTCGTTGAAGATTTTCTCTTATTTTTATTACATTACAGTATATATCTGGCTGGTAGATATATCATGTATGGCCACCTATTATTCTCTCTAACCTTTATTCGCTCTTGTTGAGTGTAACCACTCTCCCTTCTCCTGCAAGCCCTAGCCCCATTTATTTCCTCTCAATTTGGATCTCCTCTAACTAGTAAAGAAGAGATTTTGAAAAGTTTCAGGTACGGAAACTCCCCTCTTCTCTTTTTTTTTTTTATTTTTTATTGGGTTATTCAGAAATTTGGATTTGGTTTCTGTATTGATGGGAACGACGACTCCATTGCAGAAAATATCTTCTGCAAATGAGATTCTTCTTCAGTTTTTGCTCATGATTCTGAACTCAAAACTTTTTTTTTTATTCTCCAAATATGCTCTGATAGTTTAATGAGTCCTCCAAAATTATCATTTTAATTTGTGAAGAAACTGAGCCATTCGAAGCTGGTCGAGGTTATCAATATTTGGGAAATTCTGATTTTGAGTTCAGAATCATGAGCAAAAACTGAAGAAGAATCTCCTTCTGCAGAAGATATTTTCTGCAATGGAGTCGTCGTTACCATAAATACAGAAATCAAATCCAAATTTCTGAATAACCCAGTAAAAAAAAAAGGAAGAGGGAGTTTCCAAGTACCTGAAAGTTTTCAAAAACTCTTCTTTACTGGTTAGAATGGCTCAGTTTCTTCCCAAATTAAAATGATAATTTTGGAGGACTCATTACGCTATCAGAGCATATTTCGAGAATAAAAAAAAAAACCTTTTTTTTTCTGCAATTCTTCTGATTTCAATGGTTGAAGTTTCGAATACTTGTTTTGGAAATTAAGAGGACCAAAAAACGTAGGAAAATTAATATTTGTGATGTTTAGCAGATTGAATATGGGTTTTATTTTACTAATTGTCTTCATCTTCATTCTGAAAAGCAGCTTCGAAACTGTTTGGAGCGCATCGAAGACCTAGAAGCAGATCTGGGAAGAAGATAAAGACTTAATACTTTTGAAGGACTTGAAGAAGAAACTTGGTCGAGAAACCTATATCATGTGCAAATCAAAATTGCAAGAGCTGTGTCATTCCAAATCGTGGAACTTACCTGAGTACATTATCACAAAAAATGGCCCCGACCACTACCCAAACTTTGGAGCTTCTATAACTGTCAATGGCATCCTCTTCCAAACTCAAGCCCCTGTGAAGTCGTCCAAGATGGCTCAGAACGACGTTGCCAAACTTGCTTTGGACTATTTTTCTACAGTGCCTTTTCAACAGACAACTCCTCAACCAACAATTGCAACAACACTTCTGCCCCCTTCTCAGCCATTAATGCCAGTGCCGCCACAGCAGCCATCATTGCCATTGCAGCAGCAACAACAACAAGAGACATCTTGTTTCCTCAACCTTCCATGCCCACACAGGCTTCTCATCAGCCTTTGATTATCTCTCCTCCAGGTAACAATTTTTTGTTGATCTCTTTTTCTTTCTCTTAAACGTGCTTGTGAATTTTGCGCAAGAAAATCTTTGCTTCGCTTTAATTATTGGAATCTAGTTATTTAAAGAAACAATTCTTAACTCTCTACTAGTGCCGTATGGTAGAATTGTTTGCTTGTTTAAGGAAGATGTGATGTTTCTCTGTTTTTGCAAGGGGGAGGAACTTCTTCATTATAATGAACGCATTGCTGTCAAATCTTTGGAATATGTAGAACTGATTATCACTTTAATGGAATATGTTTTTTTTTTTTTTTTATATTTCATGGGCAGATCATATTTCATTGGGAGTGATAAGCCACCAATAAGGTGGATTTAATGGGTATTGGGTAGTTATAAATATTATGTATTGAGTAGTTAAAATTGCCATTTAATGGGTCGTTATAATTGATGCATGACACTTTTATAATTTATGTGTTAGGTAGTTATTTCAGATTTGAATGAGAATTTATTTAGAAGTTATTTACAGATGGGAGACAATAAATAGGTGGAGAAATGAGTTTTTAGGGGAGGGAATATTGTTGAAAATGGCTCTCGTTTAGAGAGATTAGATTTAGAGTTCCAAATATTTGGAGTTCTGAATTTGTGGTTAGTTTTATGCTAATTTTCAAATCGTAGCATGTTGTTAGACTCATGGTTGTTCGTTTTGGGTTCACTACACCTCAGAAAAATGTCATTCAGTGGTACTGTCATACAAAGTTTGGGATTGTTTTCTCTAATACGAATTCAACCAAGGCAATTGGGTATTCAATACCAAATGTTAGCCATTATTTGATTTATTCTTGAATGACCTATATTGAATCCTAGCTTCAAATGTTAGTAAGTTAGCTAATACTTTTTTACCAGCAAAAACAAAATATGTAAATGCAATCCTAACAACTACAGTGAGAGATAAATGTCATCAACGGTGAGTTTTTTGGAGAAGTCTTTGGTGATTTGACCGGTGAAGTTGTGCAAAAGTTGGAGATATGTTGTTTGGTCGGGGGGATGGTATTGAGTAACTACAGGATGAAGAGATAGCCAAACTGAGACTTGGGTTTAGATACAGGCATCATTGTTGGTTAGTCAACACTGTTAATAGAGCTTGTTACACAACTGCATTTTATGTTTTGTAGAAACCGATCACTTTTTAGTGAGTCACACCGCTACATTTATTTGTTTGCCATAGTGTCATTTTTCTGGGTTTGGATCAAGTTAATAGGATGAATGCTAAATAAATTCAGGTTCCTTTCAAGACAAAACACCTTCCTTCTACAAATTACTCCATTCAAAATAACCAACGTAATGTTTACAACCCAAACAGTAAACAACAACCAACAAAGAAAGAACCAGAAAAAACAGCAATAGAAGACAAGCAACCTTAGGTCTTAGACCTGGAAACACCCAAGTCACCGACTTGATACACAAAAGCTAATAGAGAATGTATTTTCACAAAAGATGCTTCCTCCTTGCCTCTGCCACCTTAAATCCTTCATTCTCAGCTTTGCTCCACTACTGTGTCCCCACAGTCCGTCATGATTCTCTCCCTTCTTTTATAGAACTTCCCAAAATGTCCCTTCCCTCTTCCTCCGGTCGCAACATTACTCCCCCCACCGGAATGAACTCGTCCTCAAGGTCAGCATTAGGAAATCGTTGTTGGATGTCCTTCAAATTCTCCTATATTGCTTCATCAATCGGTACACCGGATCATTGGATAAGGACTTCCGCTTGAGCTGTGCATTTATATGGTGACCTATAATTCTTTTTGGAAATAACGGTTTTGTACTTTGATTCAAGCCCTCAAAAATAACAGGGGAGTTGGAGATGACATGATCACCAATTAGCTTCCAAAGATGAGAGACATGAAAAACAGGGTGCATTTTGGAACCAATTGGTAATTCCAACTTGTAAGCCACTGTCCCAATTGTTGCTATTATCTTAAAGGGACCAAAATAACGAGAGGCCAGTTTGTTATTGTGCCAGTGTTTGACAGAGAATTGCCGGTATGGTTTTAATTTCAGCCACAACAAATCGCCTACTAGAAAATGACGCTTTTTTCTTGTTGGATCGACATGTTTCTTCTTGCGATCCTGGCCTTGAGAAGATTCAAACGTAGAAGTTTTAGTTGCTCATCCCTCTCTCGTAGTTGCTGGTCTACAGAGCCCAACACTGTTTTTCCACCGCAATACTGAATAAGAGTCGGTGGGTCCCGACCATACAAGGCCCGGAGTGACGTCATTTTTGCTGCACCCGAAAATACCAATATTCTGCCCAAGGAAGCCACTTGCTCCATTGACGTGGCTGGTCTGAAGCAAAACATCGAAGATATGCCTCTAGGCAACGATTAAGGATTTCTGTTTGCCTGTCAGTTTGTGGATGGTAGGTGGAACTCATTTTTAATCGAGTGTGCTAGAGACGGAAAAATCGTTGCCAAAATTTGCTTGTGAAAACTTTATCTCGATCGGTAATGATACTTCGAGGAATGATGTGTTGACGAACTACTTGCAAAATAATTCAGCAATGATCTTGGTTGTATAGGGGTGCTTAAGAGGAATAAAATGACCATATTTAGTCAACTAGTTGACAACTACTAGGATGGCTTCAAAACCCACAAATTTAGGTCGACGACTACTATATATCTTCCCAACCATGCTCGGTGACGGGAAGAGGTTGTAAAGGGCCAGTATTTTCCATTTTATTGTGTTCACAAATTTCACAAGTAGAAACATGTTGCACATCTTTAGACAGTCCCGTCCAATATAGGTTAGCGCTAAGGCGTTTGAAAAACAACACCTCATATCGTGGGTCTGTTCCCCGGCCTTGCAAAATTGCATCCTTAATTTTTTTAAACTTGTTGTCTGCTTCAATTTCCCTTGCCAGTGTTATGAAACCCAAAAATTAAGAGGTTGATACATATATAGTAGCTCAGATTTCGGCCAACCCCCCTTCTAAACAGAGCATCCGCCAATTTATTTTCTCGGCCTGGCTTGTACACAATATTGAAATCATAACCAATTAACTTCACCAACCATCGTTGTTGTTTAGGAGTAGATAAACGTTGTTCAAGCAGAAACTTAAGAGAGCGTTGATCCGTATATATGGTGAAGTGGCATCCCAAAAGGTAAAAACGCCATTTTTGAACAACACCAAGGACATCAGTTCCCTTTCATTGATTGACTTCCTCCTATTTTGCTCATATAACCCCTTGCTGAAATAAGAAATAGGGCATTTCTCTTGCATCAGCATGCCTTAATCCCTCGCTAGAGGCATCAACTTCCAATTCAAGTAGTTCGGAAAAATTTGGTAAAGCCAGAACCGGCATCTGAGTCATTTGGAATTTGAGCTTATCAAAAGTTGTATGAGCGTCACTAGACCAAAGAAAGGGCCCCTTTTTCAGCAAGTCTGTAACAGGCCGAGCAATCATATCATAAGGCCAAGAAAACCTCGCACTCCTTTTGAACATGTAGGCGTCGAGCAAGTAATCATGCTGTGAATTTTTTCAAACTCAGACTCTACGCCTTGGGAGCTGATTTGGTGCCCCAAATAATGAATTTTTGTTTGGAAGAAAACAGATTCCTTGCATTGAGAATGAACTGCTCTCGTTGTAAAACTGCCAGTACCGTATGTAGACGAGTAAAATGGTTAGCAATGTTAGCACTAGACACCAAGATATCTTCCAAAAAAGTCAGGACAAATTTACGTAAAAATGTCTTGAGCAATTCGGTCATAATTGCTTGGAAAGTTGCTGGCGCGTTGGTTAGGCCAAATGGCATGACTAAGAACTCATAGTGTCCTTCATGTGTGCGGAACGTCGTCTTCTCTACATCATCTGGATTCATTATAATTTGATTATACCCACTCTTCAAGTCTAGTTTTAGAGAAACATGTAGCGCCATAAAAATCGTCTAGAAGTTTCTCAATGATGGGAATGGAAAACTTGTTAGGAATTGTTAATTTGTGAAGCTCTCGGTAATCAACGCAAAAACGTCATTCACCATTCTTCTTTTTCACCTATAGTACTGAGCTCGAAAAGGGACTCTAACTAGGTTGAATGATACATAAAGCTGTCATATCTTTAACCAGTTTCTCAAATTCATTTTTCTGCACATGCGGGTATCTGTAAGGGCATATGTGAGGTGGTGCAACATTTGGTATCATCTGAATCGAATGACTTTGGGAGCGGGTAGGTGGTAAAATCTGTGATCCAGAAATCCATCTCGAAATTTCGACTTCAGTTTTGTCATATATTCTTCAATTTGGAGGGGCACCAGTGCATCATTCACTTTCGCTGTTGATTGAAGTTCCACGAAGAAAAAATGTTCCCTTAATTGGGTTGAAAGGATTGTTTTTTCGGACTTGTTGTAGGGACATTGTTGTATCCCCTCGTAGAACATGCTCCATGCCATCCTTGGAAAAACAAATCCACTGGTGAAAAAAAATTTCTTGAAAAGTTTCCAGGGTATGCAACCAATCCATTCCCAAAATTAAATCTACCCCAGGAATGTCAAAAGGCAAGCAGCCCAGATGGTTAATACAATCCCTTTGCAGTTTTAAAGCGAA